>JBBPKJ010000291.1:0-31076 GCA_038089195.1 Brasilioporus rufonigricans
AGAGTGCAGGAAAGACTTCAAGCCCCACAAGCCCGGCATTGCTGGCCGTGCAACCTCCAACGGTAGTAGCCGACCTTATACCGCTTAGAGCCCTCTTTTAGCCGATATAGTAGCTAGTCCTTGGTTGTCGAACTGGCTCTTATTGCACTTCTAAGCGAAATACTTAGTTTGATACCTGCTACATAGACTCAGACTCACCGGGTCATAGATATACTGATCTTTACCTTCATCCTCACTCAAAGGATCCGCACGATACCGCTTGGATTGCTCATTGTCAGGACTGCGCTCATCCGGGAAATGCCTTTGCCTTCGCCTCGCTGTTACCATGGTCAAGCAGCATCCCACAACAAAGTGCCACACATACCAACAGTTGGTGAGTCCGAAATGGCAGTAGTATCTTCCTCTGATTCCTTGTCATCCGATGTGGACACCCTTTCTACCTTATCTATCCACCAGAACGTGCTAGGATCTCCTAGGTCGATATAAGATAGGATTTCTGGATCGGTCTTGTGAGTGATTCGGATTGCTAGGGGCGACGAGCTAGCCTGCTCGAGTGGCGAGTGGATGTCTGATGGCCTCAATGGCCGTCGTTTGTGGAGGCGTTTCTGCTCCTCGATCAACGCAAACGGCAACGGAGGAATTACGAGGTCCGTCGAAGGGCACTTGGATGCCACGGTGAGGACTTCGTTCTAAATGCACGGGGCGCACGTCAACGTCGTCGCGAGAGGACAAAGTGGAACATGACATACGGCTTCTCGGATTATTTCGTTTTCCCACCTTTGCGACGCGTCTTTGGAGATGTGTTTGATTCCCATTGCCATATTGAGACGCGCACATCCACGGTAAATGATCGTCTGCGCTTCATCATGTGACAGAACCATGTCACCTCCTGAGGATCTAGAGGATGGCAAGCGAAAATATCCGAGATGGACGAAAGAAAACGAGACGTGTCTCGCACCGAGGTACCCTTTATATTGCCCGTGTTGGCCGTTATTTATGGGGAGTGGTTGCTAGCCTAGGCTAGGCAGGGTCGTGGAGGCAGGACTATGTATAATTATTTGTGACTCAGCGCGATGACTGCACCCAATGCATTGGCTAAATTGACAGAGCCTGGGCTTCACCGTGCGACAGAATATGTTCACCTCCGGAGGGTCTAGAGGATGGTAAACCAATCTGAGATGAACGGAAAGGAAGAAGACAATGAGATGCTTCTCACACCGACGCACGTAGGGCCACCACCCCATCGGCTCTGGGTGACACATGTCAAGGGTCTTGCATTCATGCGGGTGAATGAAATTGAACCGTTACGCAGACCATCTGCTACACTGGCGTACTCATCATATACCATAGATCATCCATTCATTTGAATGACCTCCGAATCATTGACATGACGATGACATTCACGTGCTGACCACACATGGGATGAGTAGCATACTCTCAGTTAGCACCTTCGTGACACCAGCACAGCAAGGACAGTGGACCCACTGTGATTACATACTTTCGAGGAGAGCCGCTGCATCAACAATCCTAAACGGGCAAGTGCTGGCACGTCAAGACAAAAATGGAAAAGTGCAGCACAACGGTGCTGCAGTCCAATCAGAGTCCTTGCATAGGCTGGTGAAAGTATTCAGCAACACAATGTGGCAAACTGCTCCTGCAGATCTGAGTCAACCAGCTGAGATTGAACGCTTGGGCCTGAGTCCTTGACTTTCAAAAGGTGAATCCACTAGGTATCGAACAAAGAAGTGTAATCATGAGACATGTCAAAGCTAGGCGCTCAAGAGATCTGATCGGAAAGGTCCGAGAGAATGCGATCCCGAACTGTCCTGAATTCAAGTGAAAGAGTAATAGCACTGTCACGTCGACACTTAGTCCCACACACAATTAGTTCGTCATCACAGGGTATCGTCACTGTCAGATCACGGACGCAGCACATCCAACTTCACATACCCACGCGTGCTGCGCACGATTCGCCTTTCCCCGTCACGAAGCACGACACACGTCCCAAGGTCTCACATGCCCAGACGAGCGTGCACGCATCATATCGAAACGGACACGAGGAAAAAGTCTATGCGTGATCATATACCTGACATTACAACAATCGTCACGGATAGAAAAGTAGTCACCGGCGCTCGAACACGAACGAGTGAGACAAAAGAGAAAAGAAAAAGGGGGAAAAAGAAGACATGGTCGAGACAAACGAGACGCAACCGTCAACGGGGAGAAAGACGAAACAAAGACGTCACAGACGATCAGTCCTTTAGTCAGCCGTGGCAGTGTTGACCCGGTCGCGCAGTCGCGGCTGTCCTTCGGTGGTCAGCGTGTCCGTGGGTGCAAGCGCACGGGAATATCCCGAGGCGTTTGCCAAAACGGGCTTGAAGACCTTGACGTACACGACCTGCGCACCCTGCAATCCAGAAATAAATCATCAAAATGTGAAACGAGGATCAGGTGCCAGTGCCCGCACGCACCCGGACGTTGGGCAGCTGGAGGTAGAGCACGAAGGCAGTCTTGAACGCATAATACCACGGAACGTAGTAGAGAATGAGCCCCAGCGCGATGCTCTCCGCAAAATTGAAAAAGCCAAAGAGGACCCAGTAGGTGAGCCACTGGACCTCATCTTGCGGCCCAGGGCGTTCCAGGGCCTTAAACGAGAGGTAAGCTGGGAGTGCCCATCCAATAAGGTTCGAGATGGGGGCAGCGAGGGGGTTGATGAAGTGGAAGAGCGTGATAAGGAGGACGGTGCCAATAGCCAAAAACGTCTTGGGCACTTGCGTGTGTTGCTCAAACGTGTTCAGCACGGGGTACTTTGAGAGCTGCCCAACACAAATTGGAGGTCAGAATCGAAAATGGAGGGCGTTAAAGAGGGCAGACCTCCTTGTCGAGCTGGCCGAGATGGTGGTTGACCTTGTTCTGTGCTTGAACGAAGACAGGGTGCTGCTGGACCTTTTGTGCTGCGGACATCTGGGAGCGCAATGAGAGGGACGAAAAAATAGGATGCATGGAGTAAGTATAGATGTACCTTTGGCAGGACTGAATATATATACTAGGACAGGAGTAGGGCGTGGTCGTAGACAGGAAGGAGGGCAACGGCGAGCGCGGTTTCGGCGTTGATATGGGTTGCTGACAAATGTTTGGCAGGCAAAATTATACGTCAGCCCAAGCGTGGCATCCATCCGCAACCACCTCTAATCCGTTCGCTCTCCATCCACTACCACGCCGTCGACATGGACAATTACGACGCCATTCAGGTACGCCTAGGCCCACCTACACCCGCCCCTCGCTCACGCACCACGCTGCAAAGGCCTTGCACCAATCGCTGCCTCCGTTCACTCCCTACGCGTCCGCCTCGCTTCTCCCCCAGATCGCACTCGTTTTCCTCGTCTCTACGTTCGTCCTCACATTCTACTTTTCAACGTCCGTGTCATCACACTCGCATCTGGCACTCTGGGGTACTCATACATTGTTTCTGACAGCCTTCCAAAAGACAGTATCCCTATTCGGGAAGGCGCGGTCGCATCACTGGCCAGCATTCTCGGCGGTTTCGGTGTGGTTGCCCTTTTTTGTAGTGTAGGGGTAAACGTGTAGAACACAAGGCCGGCATCGCATCCGGGGATGCCTCCGCGCAGCACCCTTTTTCAGTTGTTGATCCGCCACCCGTGCTTGCAAGAGACGCACTGAAAACGGACGTGTGAGAGGAGGAACGATACCCTGGGTAGCAGACACGTACGGTGTAGAGAATGGTGGATCCCTCGTCTGCACTACGCATCTGTGTGATGGATGAGTCCTGGTGGTTGGGCACCTTATCAGAGGACCGTCGTACCTGTTTCTCCTCGTAGAATGCTTCCGGGTGTCCACATGCGGGACAGTTTTCAGTCACCTGAGTCCATTAAGCAACAAGTTCCAAATGGATGGCCTGTTGATGGCGTACCTTGGGCAAAACTTTGCCTTGATGAATCTTTGTTTGGGTCTTGCGCTTTTGACGCAGGGCAGACGGGAATGCATCGGGATGAGAGCGGGTGATGATCTCTATGTTCTCGTACGCTGCGACAAAAGTCACTAAGAGCTGGCACACAAGCACGGTCGTTGAAACCTACAAGATGCAGGTTCCTCGTGATGGCATTGTTCGCAGGTGACACTCTGTTCGTCACCCTGCGGCAAATCGAGAAGGGTTCCACAGTTGGGGCAAAAGAGCAGAGACCCTGGTATCGATGGTCAGTGATTGATCGGTATCGAAGGGGACGTGGCCAACTTGCCAATCTTGTGCGCACGCGCAGGCATATCCGTGGTACACGCTATTCAGATGTGTCAACGTGCACCCACCGTCCGCCTCGCGTTGACTACCGTCTTTGTTTCCCCCTGGATATAAAGTCACGTGAACGTCGTCGATCACGCCCATTCTGTTTTAGGAACAACACACTACGCCCACAGAGAACACAGCCGAAGGCGCGCCCGAGAGAAATGAACCATGTAGAGCTCACTTTGCACCCACAAAACGTACATAGCTCAGCTGAAGTTTCGCCAGCCTGCGCCTACAGCGGCATAAAAGGCCCCCTTGCCCGTCTTGTTTCGTTGTCTGGCACCCCACGATATAGATCTTTCCTTTTCCCTTTCCTCCGATCGACCTTTACAGCGGGCTAGATAAGGCGGTCGACTGAACCTTACACATCATCCCTCTCATTCCTTTTTTCCCAATTCTCGTTCTTTGCTTCCATGTCCTCCACCATCTCTCACACGCCCTTCTCCATCCCGCTTTTCGCTCAACTTGTACGCCGACTCCGTCTCACCAACATGCGGTACAACCAGATCGCTTACCAATGCCGTCATTCATACCGTCCGAGGTACCATGCCAAACAACGTGCCTACCAAGTTGGCCTCCGCATCGACACGTCCAAGGCACGCACTGCGTGGCCTGAAGACGAAGTTCAACTCTCTGTCTCTGTCTCTGCGGCGTCTACCCAGTCGCTCCATGTCTTGGATGAGACCACTGGCAGTCCGACGTGGGTAGCCACCGAGATGGCGACAGAGACGACGGGGGACGACCTGCCTAACCCGTGGCCCGAAGCCGACGTCGTCGTACAGAAGCAGCCAGCGACGTGCTTATCGCCACTCGGACTCGTGCTCCGCAACATCGACGACGTGGACACGTGCGATCTGCCATTCTGGGGGCCGGTGCCTGGTGCGCCGCGGTGGCGGTCTAGGCCCTTGCCAGAGGACGAGCACGACCACGGAACGGAACGAATGACAAAGGAACCGGCGTCGCGTACGTATGATCGCGTTTGGCGAGGTGTCATGAGCGTGCACGTGGTGAATTCGGTGGCGAGGTCGGTGAGTGCTAAGCAGTGGCCCGGGACGGTCTTAGTTGTGGCTGACCCGAGCACACAGGTTGACGTGGTGTATGGTGGCCTTGGTAGCAGGATGCCGGTGCAATGTCTGAAGCGGAAACTGCGAGACGACGACGTGGATGCCATGGTTTCTCGACGACCCGGGGTTGGTGTGCCGGATGACGGTTTCTTGGGGGCTTGGTGGAGCGAAGCACAAAGGGGACTAGGCGGTCACTGAACTCTTCACTTGACATCACGTATATCACGGACGACATCCTATTGCATTGTTCACACTCCTTGGACGCTGTATGTACGCCACGGACGAGACCTCTTGTACGTTATCTCTGTACGACGTTAGATGACATTCCTTTCAAAATGACACTGTACTGCTCAGGTAATATTCACTTGCTTTCAAACCCGGTTTTGGAAGTAGTCGCGTCCCGAGGTGGTTTCTCCAGCACTCTCTGTGGTGTACATGGGGATAAAACGCATGACTGCACCAGTGGCATCGCGTCCGCGGATGTCTCTGACACCCTGGAGCAATCCCGGAGATATGAAGAAGTCGGAGATAGAGCATCGCGAATCCTTTGTCTGCATAGCGCATCTGTGAAATGTATGTTAACCTTGGAAAACTGTGCTGAATACGTATTCTCTGGATCTTGGGTTTTGTCTCGGAACACGGGAGAATGCGAGCGGGTATCGAACCCCGTATGGCGTGGGTGTCGACATAAAGTCACCAAGAAACGGTGTGGTCCGTCGATAGGACTGCAAGTCCCGGACTCTCTGTGATTGGATCATCCTCAAGTCTTGTTCGAGTGGAGAGCCAGCAACACTGGCCCTTGCTCGACGTGGTGGTCCAATATTTCTGTTAATTTTATATTAGAATCTAGATTAAATCTACTAATGTTAATGCGGTCTCTAAGGTACAAAACCAACGTTTTGTTCGATGGTCACGTGTCACGTCGATCCTACATGTATCCCTTTTGGAGCAGGTGTAACGGGAAACGGTGCCGAGCTAAGCGACGTGCTTTGTGTCTGAGACATGCGCGACAAATGGAATGCGCATCGCTGCACAAAGAGACCGGGCAGCGGCGGTATAAATACTCGCCCTCGTCGCGCAGTTCCGCCGTCTGGAACCCTCCCAATTTTTGTCGTCTGATTTCACGCAGGGCGTGACTTGCCATCGGCATCGCTACGTTATACCACGGCTCGGCACAGCATTCATTTCCACTCTCAGCCCCTTCCCCTCTCTTTCTCTCGCCACATCAATTCTATTTTTTATGTCCACTCCCACCGTCGACATGGCCCGCTCGCCTTTTTCCACCGCTGCCTTTGCCCAGCTCGTCCGGCGACTTCGCTCCACCAACGCACGCTACAACCAGATCGCTCATCAGTTCCGCTGTCGCATCCGTCCCACACACCACGCTAAACGACGCGCCTACCGTGCCGGTCTGCGCATCGATATTCCCAAAGCGCGCGCTTGTCCCACAAAGTATGTTTCTGTCCAATCACTCCCTGTCCTCGAAAGATCCGCGGTGTCTGCCAGCTGGGTGGACCCCCCGGCCAACGCATATGTCCCCGTCGAGACCGGTGTCGGCATCGGCGCCGCAAAGGAGGGACACGGTGCGGGTCAAGGTGACGCATATATGCGCGGGTTGCAGCTGCCGCCGCTAAGAAGCCTGCCTGGAGTCGGCATGCGCAAACCGCGCCGTCGAGATGGACGGCGGCGCGTCACGTTGCGGCTGCCACCGCTCAAGCTCTCGTTGAACGTCAATTACGGGTGCAGCGCGCCGTACTACGGACCAGCACCTGGTGCGCCTCGGTTAAAGCCGAGACAATTGCCAGAGGAAGACAGTGGCATGGAGGAGATAATGCTTGCATCGGGGCCGTCGTCGTCGTCGTCGTGTACGTGTGGCGGCGTGATAATGGCTCTCCTGTAGGAACTAACTCCTTGTGAACAGCCATGGATGATCCGGATTTGTTGCTGACACCGGTATGTTGCAAGTATACGTCGTCTTGGTTGGTTGCTGATCTCGATGTCTAGTTGGATGTGCGGATGTACTCTGGCCTTTGTATCACGATTCCACCGCGCGGTATGAAGCGCAAGCTACAAGACCCTGAAGCAGACGAAGATATCTCGCCTTCTCAGCAACCCAAGGTTGGGCTTCCCATCGATTTGAGCCTAGTTGTCAGGCTGACATCTCGGACAGCGTGCCCTCAAAGCCCGGTGGAATGCATCGCAAAGGCACTGAACGCAAAAATCTCTGACCCCTTACGAATGCTCGCCAAGGATATCACGTTATACCATCCACGCAAATTTTTATAATGGCACCCTGCATCCAACGTAATTTCGGACTCTTTTTGTACACTGCTGTGGCCAGTGTACTAGGTCGTGTATCATTCATTGAACGCTCGTCACCGTCCTTACATTAGTTGACCTTTTTGGACAATACTGGACCTTCCTAATGTAGCCCACGCAATGTTTATCGTATCTTATCCGTTTCACACACGGTGATTAGCTGTCTCTGACCGGATCAAATACGTAGCAGAACGTGAGTTAGCTTTGAGTATGGCCAGGCGACCTGGTCCAAGATCGTGACGACAGATGTGCCGCACGACTAGTGCATCGACTTTACCCGGACGGTGATCAGACTCTTCGCGGCGACCCTTCTACATGTTGCCACTTTTCCGGGGTTTAGTATAAGTAAACGGTTCTCTTAGTCAAGCAGTGAGCCGGAGGGCTCACGTCTCCTTCTTCATCTGCAGTACGGTCGATGGGGGCTGTAGGAATGCTGGATGATCCACTAAACGGCCACCAAAGGCTAGCAACGAACGAGGCATAAAGAATCCAAATGAGAGATATCTTCCTCAGTCTCGATCCTCACCATCCCGAGCCCAGTTGTCTGGCACGAAAAAGGTATTCCGACCCGGTCCGAACCGCCATGAAGGGGCCCGAGCTTGAAGGTGATACATGGCAATTTCGTCCGTTGTCCGGCGAACAGTGGTGCAGGAAGTTCGCTGAGTCGGGTCATATAGCTGCATGATCAAGGTGAATTTGAGTGGGGATGTCCGTAGTCCGGCAGTGACAGTGTCCATTTCACCTTTGGCGACCGTTGGAATGCGCGATGTTAGCAAATGGCCGACAAGGTAATGCTGGCAAGGAGGCAATTATCGAGGCTCCAAGATCTCCTTGTCCACGAAAGGATGCTCGTATCTCCTGAGCATGTGAGTAGCTGTGCCAAGAGTCGCCCGGTACCTTGTCCCCCTCAACGTATACAACTGGCAATGGCGTAGAGAATATCCCAAGCAACAAGCCGCGTCTTCCACCCGAGTCGTTTGGCGAGTGGAAGCCAGGCAAAGGTTCTCGCGTATGTCGTCCAAACCTAGTCCGAGTCCCATCAATGCCCTTGCAGATATACCTGTCGCTTCATCCATCTCCGAGATGAGAGTCGCTGGTGATTCTTTGTGGTTGAAAATGTCGAAATCGAGATATGGGGTCCAGTCCTCGGTGTAGAACCGAACTACCTTTGAAGACGTTATATTCTTGGAGTGTCCAGGCTCGAGTATTCTCAAACACTCCGCATGAGATCGCCGCGTCGCGATAGAGAACGAACGCCACGAAGGAAAATAACCGTCAAGGCGGAACCCTCGTATCACCTGAACATGGAGATCAGCGCTTCTTGGAGGATAAAATGATCCGTTTTGTAGATACGTGTATCACTCCATGCTCAATGGAACCCGGCATCCTGTATGATCTCACAACACATTTGGAGCTTGGTATGGGTAGGAGAGTCCTCGAAGTCATACACCACAATGTGCAGGATTTCTTCAAACGGGGGTTCGTTATCTTCCCACTTGTGCGAGAACGTAGCATAGTGGTAGTACTTTGTAACATCGTCCTGAATACGGGTGCAATCAGTGTGCAGTCATCGCAGGGATCAATTCCTCGAAGATTCGTTGCGATTCAAAGGAGGACGGTTGCCCGGACTTGTCGAGAAGACGGCCCGAGAAGGTGTCAACGAGCACTAGCGGACCTTCGCGAATGGTACCCTCAACGGCCATGCGAATTGTTATTTTCGTCTATGCTGGACTGACGCGCTGGTATGAATTAGTATCTCTTGGAACAATATCATTACCCTCACCGCTGGCACGTATCTCTGGATCTGATGACTTTGCCATCCGGGAGAGCATCGTCTCGAATGCATCTCTATGACGTCCTGCATCACACAAAGCTGGATGTTTTCTCTTGTAGCCCAGAGGAGAAGATGGATCGCGCCTAATCACCTGATTATCCACTAGCAGAAACGGACTTGCAGGGTCAAAGATGACGTACTTCGTTTGCCTCATCTAATGCGTCATTTAACAGGTTTATTGCTGCATGTGCCTGGCTCCATTCAATGAGGAAAGCTTGTAGGGTGATATGACCCGGTAACAATGCAGCTGAATACAGAGAGATGGCATCTGAATATTGTCCATCACGGCACCTCCAAGGTACAGTAACTTTTTTGGCAGGAGTGACAAAAACCAATGCATTATGAGATAGTTTACTGTACCAACATTAATTTCGATCGATGGTTCATGATGTTTTTGTCTAACAATCAGCATCGATCCAGCTCCGCTTGACAGTACTCACCGCTGGCTGTCGACGTCATTATCAGCGACACGATGTGACTGAGTAATGGAGATTCAGAGGTTCGACGAACGAGTTGTCGTCTGCCATATGGGCGGCATGAAACAAGCTCAAACCCAACCCATAACGTTCTGCAAGGCTTACGGTCCAATTGTTGCGAGCTGGTACTGATTGGTAGGGTCTCTACGACATCTGAGACTAGTTCAGATAAACGAGAAATCGACACATCCGTCAAGTCGGTTTCTAGAAGAATGCCAACGAGTTGATTATCAAAAGGTTAGCATACGACGTACGCAGTAACGACCCAGTCTCAAAGGGAAAATAGAAAGAAAAAAAATCCAATTACCCGCTGTCGTCCGTTCCATCTCCCTCTCGATGCACCATACATAGACACTCAACCGTCACTATCACTCTACTTGAAGTCACCCCACAAGTCTCCAAACACGTCGTCCTTCTTCGCCTGCGCTGGCTGTGCCCCGAACAGCCCCGGACCATTATTGTTCGCATGCGCAGTACTTCCGCCCCAGACGTCATTCGTGTTAAACGCGTTCAACGTGCTCGTGCTCGTGCCGGTGCTCGCCGAGGTACCCCAAATGCTGGCCGATGACCCAGCATTGATAGCGCTACTGCCGTTCCAGCCAGAGGAGACGCCCCATAGACCAGTGCCAGTGGTACCCATCATGCTGATCGGCTGCTGCGCTTGCGATGGGGCGGCGTGTCCGTACGTCGTGCCGCCGCCGAGCCCATCCCACGACGACTGTGCCGACGTAAACTGACCAAATGCGTTGGAGGGCTGGATGGACTGAGCGGGTGCAACGGGTGCGGAATTTGCAGAGAAGAGTGACAGAATGTCTTGTTTGACGTCTTTTGCTGGTAGTTGCGGTGGTGTCTGTTTCGAGACAGGGGGTGCGTGGAAGTCGAGAGAGAAGAAGTCGTCTTCGGGCTTCTGTTGCTGTTGTTGCTGTTGTTGGGGCTCCGCTTGCGACTGCGACGGTGCAGCAGGAACTTGGACGCGCCCAGCGACGGCGGCAGAGAGGAGTTGTCGGGATTGGGAGTGCGATTGGGCGGTGTTTTGGCGGAAGGTGCTGGGGGATTGGATCGAGGGCGAAGCGGGCCGGGGTGCGGAAAGGCTAGCGGTAGGTGCGTGCGTTAGACGGCTGGAGGTCGGCGTCGCTGAGGGGGTGGTATCCAAGAGTGGTGGATTCGCAGCAGCAGCTACGTCCCCGTTGGAATCAGACTGTGCCGGGCCATCGAGAACGGACGGATCCGCAGGGGGAGGATCGTCCATGGCCCATCGCCGCGATTCGTATTTCGAGCGGATAAAGGATTCCATTTTACTGCAAGACGAGGTAAGGATGGGGAGACACTTCCGACAGGAGACTCACTGATCGGGGGGGATATGACCGGTTTTGAGATGAGCCTCCCAGTAGATGTTCGCACGACGATTACCCCATTTCTGGATGGACTGGAATGTAGTGAGCGACGGTTCAGATTGGATGGTGGGCAAGTGGAAATACCTCCATCTGCTCGGGGGTCCACATGTCGAGATCGATGGACTTGACGCGGCTGATGTGCGTGCCCATCCCGCGGTGAATGCCTGAACATCGTATACAGAGATACACCCCGCTGGAAATTGCACGGAAATAAGTCTTTAAGGCAGTGATACGAGGGTCGACGAATCCTCACAGGTTCCACGAAGCCCACCGAGGATCTGCGCACGCACTTGTGAGGGGTCGGGAAAAAACAAAGAGTAGTGGTGCTCACCGTTGCGTTTGCAGTCAGCGCAGAGTTTGTTCTCGGGCTGCTTGACGAGCTCGCGAAGGATCTTTGCGTTGCGCTCGGTGGTGGCTTTGTCTGGCTTGTACATCGTGCTGGACGTCGTCGGACGACCTTTTGCCTGGTGGTAACCTTGTGGGAGTTGTACGGGCTGTGTTACAAAATTGTTTGCTACGCGCGTACACGTTGTCATACTCCTTTCACGACGTCCACGACGACCAGCCATGTCCTCGCCAGCAGCCCGCGCTGAAGCTCGCAGAAAAGCCATCCTCAGTCGCGGTGGCGACCGTCTTGCAAAACTGACCACCTCGGCGCGCGGCGAAGACGCCCCGGCCTACCTGGACGGCGGTGAGTCCGTCGGTATGTCCCATGTCCACCGCTCACGGCCTCATCGCAGATGTACCCATACGAGGGGGTGCCGCATTCATCGGGGAAGAGACCAGCATGCCTCCTCCACCCCCGCCAAAGGACACGCCGAGGCCATCCCCACCCCCGCCGCCCTTTACCGCCCAACCCGACCCTTCCGTCTGGTCTGAAGAACAACAGCACCAATTCATGCAGGCGCTCATGGGTGGTGCCCTCAACCCTCCCTCCTTTCAATCGCAGCCGCCGCCAGCACCATCGTTCGCGACCCCGCCTGCCGCAGACGACCCGTTCGCAAACGTGATGGCACAGTTGGCCAAGATGAACCCCGATCAGAGCGGGGCTGCGGGCAAGGTCCCCGTGCCGCCTGCACCGCCAAAGCCGCAGACACCCTTGCAAAAATGGATGCCGTTGCTGCATCTCGTGTGCATGTGGACTTTGTTGGCGTTTTTCGTCCTATGGAAGGAGCCGCAGGTGTTTGTTGAAAAGACTGCGGGCGCAGTCGAGGTGGCGTTTTGGAAGCGCTGGCCTAAGCTGGTGACGCAGGGGACGTTGGCGGGGGCGTGGGGTGTGCAGGTCGTCGTAAGTGGTTTGGGATCCTAAGATCTGGTGATGACTGATGATATGTTTCGTAGCCGTTCTTCTGGGCGTTTATGACGCTGCAAGTGATGCTGCATTCGTTGCGTATATTCAGCGGACATGTAAGTCGATGCTCTCTTCTACGAGGAATGTGTATTGACTGTCCCATGACAGAATGACGTGCAGCCGCCAGTCTTGCTCTCCCTCGTTCTTCCACACCTCCCACCATCATTGTCATCCTTGATCACGAATACGCTAGGGTATCTGCGCATGGGGAATGCCTTCATGGATGACATTGCAGCCGTTCTATTTGGGATTGGGGTGATCATACTGATCACGTCCTGGTTTGCTGACTAGAACACTTCTGGTCATGACTTGGGACGATTTTCACAGTGTACAGGTGACTGGTGTGATCATGGTAATATATATTTACGTGTTCCATCACGTCTATTCGTGATACCCATACAAGTAGACGCCATCAAGGCAGAATCGCCGCAGCGCCAGTCTTGGGCCGGCTCGGTGCACTGAGCATCTCCTGCACTTGTGCTTCGAGCTCCTCTGGGGACGCCGGTTTGGCCTCGCTGGCCTTGCGCCGTTTCGTGATTTGCGCGAGTCGTTCACTCTCTTCGCCGGGGAGGATGGGGTGGCCAGCTGCGAGTGCGGCAGATTTGTACGCCTTCCAGGGATCGCCGCCTGCGAGGTCCATGAGTTCCTTGGCGATGGTTGTCGACCACTTGTTGGACATATCGATCGTGGTCGTCCTCCCGTCCTCTATAACCCGTCGCATGACACACCATCAACACCGTTGAGTGAGGTACAAGACAGATCGTTAGCACCATTCACAACGAAAAACTCAAAAAGAGTGAGACGGGGGACTCACCAAACTCGACCGTCGCTTGGGACGGCCACGTCTCGTCGCGCGTCTTGGGCACCTTGCTGACGACGATGTCAAGCAGTGGGTTGGCCCAACGTATTCGGGGCAGTTCCTCTTTGACGAAATGGCTGCGCGTGTGCGGGGGTGGAGGTGGAATGGAGAGGGAAACAGGCGTCAGCATTGCACGTTTATTTCATTCCAGATGGGACAAGCGGCTTACCGTGCACCCATGTGATCGTTTCTCGCTGCCAGTGTCAGACTGATGCGCCGGAGTCCAGTAAACGCAAGTCGTGGGCCAGAGTTGAGATGTTCGAGGACGCGAGAAAGGTGGGATGGAGGTGGGATGAACTTTCCGCGTCGGCGTGGCATGGTGGTGTGCGTTCGTCGTCGCCTGAGCGAGGAAATTTCTGGGAGGGTTGTTTGTCTCTGTTGAATTCACAAGGCTTCGCTTGCCTTTTTGGATCATTGCACCATAGTACGGATGGCATTAACCTCATTTCTTTCCTTGCTCCATTGCTCCATAATGTATGCGCAGCCACTAATTGAGGGATCGACAACGACCGGTGCGCAATGACGAGAACCTGAAGTGTATTGTTGCTGACCGTTGAACAACTTGAAGAGCGTACTACCGACAACGATGACACGATATGGGCGATGGCATGTGCAGCGAATGGAGAGAATTTTATTGGAGGCGGCTTGCATGAAGTCCGGGTGTGGCAAGCCACTGTGGATGGCAAGCAAATTGCAGCGATGACAATGGGGAATGTCTCTGTCAATTGTCTCGCAGTGTCCAAGGACGGGGGAAGAATCGCCGCTGGGACATTCCACGGCGAACTATGGATGTGGGATGCAAAGACATACGAACAAGTCTTTGTAAGGTGGTGGGATTCCTTCTGGGGCGGCATCAATATCGTGGATTTTTCTCCCGATTCGACCAGGTTCGTCGCGGTATGGTCACTTGGCTACAGGCTCAGTATCATCAACGCGTCAACTGGTCGAGTAGTCCTTGAATTTGGCCCACAACCCTACACGGATGACTGGAGTGTCACACTGGCAGCAAAGTATTCTCCACAGGGCGATCGAATTGCGGTAGCCACTCCTCAGGCAGTTCAAGTCTACCACAGCAGTGACGGCCATTTACTCGTGAACGTCCCAGTAGCGGTAATCCCACGGTGTAACAATGGTCTTGTCTGGTTCAACGACGACCTCTTTGTCGTGTCTCGCGATAAAATCAAACGAATCAATGCATCTACTGGGTCAGCAATCTCCGAATGGCCAGTTTCCGATACCAGTCACTCCTCATGCATTACCCTGTCGCAACGTGAAGAATTCATTGCATACTCAACAAAGCGCACCGTCACATTTTGGGCCTTGTCGACACATACACAACTCGGTCACGTCCAACATTCCACAGACATCCGCTCAATCGCACTCTCGCCAGACGGCCAGCTTATCGCAATCGGTGGAAAGGGCAGGAAGATGACCATCAAATCTCTATCCGGAATCACCGTAGGTACCATGTCTCCATGGGTTATGATATACATAAACGGTTCCTCTTTTGGGGGGGCTCCCAGGAACCAGATATCCAGATCGATAGCGCGACACTTCATTTGTGGAAGTGCGATCAGCTTGCTGATGCAGAAGCATCATTGACCGTAGCTATCCCTGCATCCCAGAATACAAGCCATCACGTACTCGCCTGTAGAGCGCTCATCAGGGTACGTTTACAGCAATGGGATGCAGGCATGAATGATGCTAATGAGGTTTGTATCTTCTGCCCTGCCACGTGCTGATGCCGGTGCTAATTTCCACCAAGTCCATTGAAATCCGGCCATCCATTTTTGCTTACATTGCGAAGAGTATAGCACTCGTTGGAAAAGGGGAAAGGCACAAGGGATATCGGGCGTGCGACATAGCTTTCGAGCACGTCCATCCAAGTCACGTTAGGTTCCTCCTTTTAATCAAGGTATGTATACCATGCGCCATAATCTGACTGCTCCTGAGCTGTTGATACTACCTAGGCAATCATCACATTCATAGCTGGAGATCATGACGACGCGATATCACGAATCGACGACCTCATCGATACGGTCCCTTTTAGCTCGTCATGCCACGTAGTCCAGGCATGTATATGAACAGTTACCGCATGCCGAATGCTGATACTTCTAGTAGGCGTATATGTATCTTCTTCTGGGAAACTCACATATGGAGAACGGCAACCACCAATATGCGATACACTTGTTTGAACGTGCACGAGCCAAGATACCGCAGCATGCGGGTAGACTACTCGTTGTGATCTCTCTGGTAAGCTTATGACTGTATTGCAATGTATCACAGTCGTTCATCGTCTTTCAGATTTTTGGATGGAAATTCGATGATCTTTCCGTCACAATTGATCAGGGTCTCTGCGAAGCTTTGTTTGCAGCGGGTCGCACGAACGACGCAGGCAAGTCTCTTTTCAAAATGATAGCCAACTTTGGCGAAGAGATCCATATGACGGAGTCTGTAACCACATGGGTTTCTGGTGAGTTTGTCCTTTATTAGTTCTGTTGTGGTGATGCTACATGACCATTTTTTGTTAGACTTCAAATTCCGGTACTGCAAGAGGCTGGAGGCCTTTGGGGATGCGGCGATGGACAGTTCGCAATATGACGAAGCGATCTCCCATTATTCGGCTGTATTATCGTCGAGTTCCACTGTCTCATCAACCATGTTTGTTAAGCGAAGCAAGGCATATGCCGCGAGGGGTCTGTGGCAGGATGCATTGAATGATGCAAATGAGGTATGATTTGTCGCACCCAAGTGTGCCTTGTTGATGAGTCGTCAGGCTATCGCGCTCGACCCATCATCACCACTGGGGGATGAGAGGAAGTATGTAGCGTTACGTGGCGCAGGACAACATAAAGATATGTTGGATGTGTTTGAGACAATGTTCTTCAAGATGTCGCAGTCCATTGATCCGGTGATTTGCGGTGAGGATGATATGACCAGTACTAAATTTAGCTGCTGATCTTGCTTGTAGAACGTTATCGTCTGTACACCAAGACGAAGGAAATGATTCGAAAAGCTATTCAAGATGCTATTCGCGAATCACCGCGCGTGCTCATCAACACTACTTCTGGTCGTCTCTACAACAAACTCGAGCAGGCAGATGCGTTCGAGCTGCTACCGATCTTCACGGAGCTCGTATCGTCCATGACCACACACGTTGACCACGCTCGCATTGAACAAGAAGTCAAGGAGTACTACCGTTACGCCACGTTTTCGCACAAGTGGGAAAT
The DNA here is from genome assembly GCA_038089195.1 of Brasilioporus rufonigricans. NCBI lineage: Eukaryota > Fungi > Basidiomycota > Agaricomycetes > Boletales > Boletaceae > Brasilioporus > Brasilioporus rufonigricans. Next base: position 16,828 of record JBBPKJ010000291.1, read on the forward strand.
TAATGAGCCTTTGTTTGACAAGGTCATGAACATCGTGGTGTATGACCTCGATGAGTTCCCCACACACCACAAACTCCAAATGTTTTGCAAGATCGTGCGGGATGCCGGGTTTCATTGGGCATGGAGTGATACATGTTGTATCAACAAAGCAGATCACTTCGTATTGCAGGAAGCGCTGGTCGCCATGTTTAAGTGGTATCAGGATTCTGCTCTGACCATCGTCTTCCTTCTTGGCGTTGGCTCTCTATCGCGGCACGGTGCTCTCGTGAGGAGCATTTGGAACACACGGGCATGGACGTTCCAAGAATATCACGCATCGAAGGTGGTCCGATTTTACACGGAGGACTGGACCCCGTACCTGAACCTTGATATTCCGAACCACAAGGAGTCACCCGAGATCATCTACGAGATGGAGGAGGTAACGCGTGTGTCGTCACGGGTCTTGATAGGACTCCGACCAGGGTTAAATGACATCCGGGAGAAGCTATGTCTCGCTTCACAACGAGAGACGACCTTGGTCGAAGACGCAGCGTACTCGTTACTTGGGATATTTTCAGTCTCCTTACCAGTTGTGTATGGGGAGGGGGATAGGTCGCTTGGGCGACTGTTAGCACAGCTACTCGAGAGCTCAGGAGACACGAGCATTCTCGCATGGACAGGAAGGTCCGGCAGCTTTAATAGCTGCCTCCCTACTAGTATCACAGCATTCAGCCAGCGGCCCACGACGCACATTCCGTCGGTCAACAGACGAGCCGAAATGGACACGATCGCAGCAGGACAGCAAGCTTGTTCAATCGATTTCCCCTCAGCCATGAAATTATATGACCGACTCCATGTACTTCCGGTACCGTCATTTGCAGGACGACGGATGAAACTTCCATGTATTACTTTCAAACTTGGTCCCGTTTCAGGTTTTCTGGACCCTAGCGGGTCGGAATATGTCTTTCGTGCACAGACGACTGCGCTTGGGATCGTGGAGATTAGGACTAAACAGAATCTGTCGCGATTAAGCTTTCTTTACCTCATTCACCCTTGGATCGACTTCCTTCTCGATCGACAGCCTATCGGAAGCGCTAGGGACACAATACATGAGGAGAGCGTAGCTTCTTCGATGGGCGAGTTATCATCTTCTGGTCCTTCCAATACCCCGGCAGGGGTCGCGCGAACACCAACAGGATCACTCGTTGCTAGCTACGGACAATCGTGCGATGGACCGCCCACGGCATCCCACGCAAACTGGCTGGTGCCCCCTCCATACTCTGAAGCAGCATCTCTTCATCCTCCGTCATCCATATCACTCAGGGACAAGGAGATGCAAACCCTTCGACTCATCGTTCGACTGACTCAACCGTTCGGCGCGCTGTTGCTCGCGCCAGACCTTGGAAATGTGGCAGCATATAGTAGGGTCGCTGAGGACAGTCTAATCACCGTCCAGGTGCAGGGCGTCACGCCGGTGATATTAGATGAGCTGGCAGAGAGCGCACGGGTGCTTGACGTCCTCTGATGGTTACTATCGGTATGCGATACTCATTAAGCAGTCCCAATCAATCCCGTCTTCGCATTTTTACTTTATGGCGTGAAGGGCATTCGAGAGCTTGTGTACTATTGTTGCCCAGGCCGCACTCGGCCTCCCCTAGCAACTCTTTCCTATCTCATTGCGCTCTTTGATTGTCTCGATCTTTCTTGGAAAGCTTTCAGAATTTTTAGTAAGTAATTCGTGAGAATGGCAAGGTCAGTAACTGTTATAGCCTGCCAGTGTTTGTCGATCGTATTCATTATTCTGCTATATTGTGTCGCCAATGCTTTCATGTCTGGCGGATGGAAGACGGTCAACGGATGGCTAGAATGGCTGCGCAGTACGTTAACTGTCTCACCATCTCCGAGGGTGGCAGATGGATCTCAGCGGGGACCGAGGGGCTCGATGCTGATGTGGAATGCAAAGACATACAGGCTCATCCTCTCGCAGCAAGATTCCAGGTCACGCAACGATATCAATGGAGTCGATTTCTCGCCTGACTCGACCAGCTCGTTGCATCACGAAACTGCACGGCTGAATATCGCAAGTTCCCAACGAGTCGTCGGTCCGTTGCGTCGCGACAGAGCTGTGAGAGCAGCAAAATACTCGCTGCTGGGCAATCAGATAGCGACAGCCATCATTGAATCTGTGCGTATTTACGACAGTAACAATGGCCCTCTCGAAGAGTCACTTACCCATAACAAGCTGTGGACGTTTTGCAAAATCGTGCAGAATGCCGGATTCCATTGAGCATGGAGTGGTACATGCTACATAATGAAGTGCACCGCTTTGTACTCCAGGAAACGCTGGTCGCCATGTTCAAGTGGTATCAATGTTCCGCCCTGACGGTTGTCTTCCTTCATGGCGTTCCCTTTCCCTCACGGCGTGGCGATCTCGTCGGGAGTATCTGGAACACTAGAGCATGGACCTTCCAGGAATATCATGCCTCGAAAGTAGTTCGATTCTACACTGAAGATTAGGCCCTATACCTAAACCTCGATATTCCCAACCACAAGGAGTCCCCCAAGATCGCCTCGGAAATGGAAGAAGCAACGGGTGTTTCTGCGCGGACCTCGACGGGATTGCGACCAGGGCTAGATGATATCCGGGAGGAGCTGTATCTAGCCTCGCGACGTGAGACAACTCTTGTTGAGGATGCAACGTACTCTTTGCTTGGGATATCTTCTATACTCATGCCTGTCGTGTACGGGGAAGAGGACAAAGTACTCGGTCGTCTTTTTGGGCAGCTACTCACGAGCTCAGGGGACACAAGTATCCTCGCATGGACCGGGAAATCTGGTAGCTTCAACAGTCGCCTCCCTTCCAACATCACTGTATTTAGTCAGCTCCCGACATCGCATATTCCGTAGGCTATCGAAGCGGACGCAATGGAGGCATTCACAGTCAGAATGCGTGGTTCCTCGCTCAATTTTTCCCTGGTAACGAAGCTGTACGACAGACTCGATGAGTTCCCCATACCGATGTCTGCAGGACAACGGATGAAGCTTCCATGTGCTGCATTCAAGCTCGGGCCATTATTGACCTCTCGGAGCGAATCGGAATATATCTTCCGCGCAAAAACTGACGCCCTCAGGATTGTAGAGATTAGACCATTGAGGATCTCTCTTGATTGGATTCCTTGACTCTTGTTCACCTGTGGATCAACTTCCTACTCGACAAACAACCTACTGGGGGTACCATGGAGACGATTGCCAAAGAAAACACAAATGATCAATCCCCTTCAATCGGCGTTTCATCTTCACTCATTGCTCGGCTTGGGTGGCCATTCGGTGCACTTTCCCAGGGTGGAGCATCCCTGCTATCCCCCTTTTCCGTCTCGCTGACGGACAAGCGGGAGCGACTTCTCCGACTCCTTGTTCACCTCAGACAGCCGTTTGGCGCTCTGCTACTCACGCCGACTTATCAAAACGTGGCAGAATACAGGAGGGTTGCCGCTGAGAGTATGATCACCGTCCAGGTGCAGGACGACATGCCATTAAAAGTATTGATAGCCAATGCACGGAGGCCCCTAGCAGTGCAATGCACTGATTGACACTAAGCACCATGACGACCAACAGTAACATACGATTAAAGATGTGCAGGATAAAGGGTCTCCTGAATTCTTCACAATGTGGTGCACTTTCGGAAACTGAGGCACGCAGCCCTAACGGTCCGTGCGCGTGAGCAAGCGCCCAGCTGTAGTAAAGCAGTGCGCACCAGTCTAGGCAACTAGTACCATTCACAATTGAAGGCGCAAGGACCAACGACAGTCATTCGTTCGACATTTTCTGCTATTCTGCTTTATCGTGTCACTCATGTCAACGAACACGTCGTCGATGATGACCGGTACGCGATGGTGATATGGAATTGTGTTGACGCTGACCGCTGGGCTTGAAGAATGGCGTGGCGCGTTGATCAAAACCGACATCACTAGCCCGATACGCGCGGTGGCATTCTCGACGAACGGGGAGTATCTCGTGAGTGGTGACAAAGTGGCAGTTCGAGTGTGGCGAACGACAGATAGCAGTTTCAAACTCATCGCGACCATGGAAGTGGGGGTGGTGAATTGTCTTGCTGTCTCAAAAGACAGCAAACGAATCGCGGCAGGAAGGTGGTTGGGTGACGTTGTTGTGTGGGATGCGAACAACTTCAAAAAAGTTGCCACTCTCGAGGATGACTACGTTAATGGGGTCGATTTCTCGCCCTATTATAGTCCAACCTACTATAGTCCTACTCCCGGGCTCGTCACTGCGTCGGATAACCGTATAGCAACTATCTGGGACGTCGCAACTGGCGAACGAGTTGCAACACTCAACCACGATGATGTCGTTAAGGCAGCGAAATATTCGCCAGATGGCGACCGGGTCGCGACTGCCACCCAGAAATCTGTGCGGGTCTTCAAAAACGACGGCACTTTACTTGTGGACATCAAAGCAAGTGTAACCCCGTGGTACAACTCTGGTCTTCTCTGGTCAAAAGCGCGCATCTTCGTTATATCCGAGAATAAAATCAAGGAAATCGAAGCATCCACTGGATCATTGGTCTCAGAGTGGTCAGTGCCAGATAGTAATGCCACCTCATGCATTACCGTGCCGAAGCGGGGGAGTTTCATCGTCTACTCTACAAGCTGCAGCATCACGTTTTGGGACATATCGACACATTCCCGACTTGGCCTTACCGAACTCCCTCAAGACATTCGTTCAATCTCACTCTCACCAGATGGTCAGTCTATCGCAATCGGTGAAGCAGGCGGGAAAGTCGCCATCAAAGGTCTATCTCATATCACCGTATGTGTCGTCGATTCAATAGTTTATAGTGTATCTAAACATCTTTCTTGTTCCAAACATGTTTCCACATCACATTCAATCCGTGTTTTGTACAACTTGCATCCAGATCACGCCACCCCTGGATCCTAGCCATCTTGCGCTTGCAAGTCGAGCACTCGTCCGAACCCGTTTGCGACAATGGGATGCAGCGATCAATGATGCCGAGGAGGTTTTGTCTTCCCTATTTTTCCATGTGCTGACGCTGACACTTGTTCGCGCTAAGTCCATCAAAACCCAGCCATCTGTCCTTGCTTACATTGTAAAGAGTATGGCGCTTGCTAGCAAGGGAGAAAGGCATAAAGCGTATAGAGCATGTGACATCGCGTTCGAATATTTTCAATCGACTCACACCACCCCTCTTCTTTTGATCAAGGTATGGATTTCATGCACTTGGATCTGGCTATATGATCATGTTATTTAGGCCATCGTCGTGTTCATTGCCGGAGAGCGTGATGATGCTATATCACGTGTAGACGATCTCATCTCTACTGCTCCTTTAAGCCCCACGTGCTATATGGTTCAGGCACGTAGAAAACATACTCCCGTACCGTGGATGCTGTCATTAATATTTTTAACAGTCGTATATGCACCTTCTCCGTGGAAATTCATATTTAGACAACGGAAATTACGAGTGTGCAATACACTCGTTCGAATGTGCACGAGCCAGAATGCGGCAACACGCGAGCCAGCAGCTCTTGGCAATCTCTGTGGTAAGCTTCTTATATTGTAAAGTAGCTGAATTTATCATTGTCTTTCAGGTATCCGGATGGAAATTCGATGGTATTTGCGTCACCATTCAACGGCGTCTTTGTGAAGCACTGTTTTCAGCGGGTCGTGTGAATGATGCGGGCGAGTCTCTTCTAAAAATGGTAACTAACTCTCGCGAGGAGATCTCCATGAGGGAATCGACCACCAAGTGGGTTTCTGGTGGGTTTGCTTCCTATCAGTTTGGTTACTGTGTGTTTTAAATCCATCTGCAGATTTCACCCACCGTTGCCTCTCCACTCCAGAGAGTGCTGGTGATGCTATCTCGAAGGCCACTCAAGAGGATAAAGTGCAGACATTTTGTACAACCATTGATTTACGAATCCTCGCGCTGCTTGCGAGTGAGTGGGCAAAAACAACTCTGGCGGGTGGGTCGTGGCACGATGCCTTAGTTGCTGCTGCAAATGTGGGTGTTTCCCCTTACTCTGGTGGGGTTGGTGGGCCTGATGCTCTGGAGTTTCGGGTTCCGAGATTTACAATTTATCGGATCATATGTGATCGTCTCGAAACCATTGATCGTATCGCGGATGCAACAGAGTGTTTGCAGCAAATGGCAAACGAGTTGGGAGATGAAAGTGCTATGCATGGCGAACAAGCTAGATGGTTTACTGGTGAGTAGTTGTGCACACTGTTCAAGGCGGAACTCACGGGCTTTGATCACCTTAGGATTCAAGCAACGTTGTGCTGAAAGATTAAGATACCTAGGAGATGCAGCGGTAGGCGCCCAGCGACATGGTGATGCCATTGTTCACTATTCAGCCGCTTTGTCCCTCAACCCTGTTGCCCCGCAAGACATTTATGTCCTGCGAAGCAAGGTATATATGGCAATGAGGTTATGGGAAGAGGCTATAGATGATACAACCAAAGTGTGTCGTTTCTGTTTTTTTGTGGGGTCCGATCTTTTCGACGCAAGATTGTTAGGTAATGGCACTCGATCCATCGTCTCCGTGGTGCTATGAGACAATAATGATGGAGTGGGCAAAAGTGACATTGACAGATAGGTTGCAGTGGCGGAGTGCCTTGACTACTGCGAGTCATGTAAGTACGTTCCTTCCTTGTTTTGTACCGTGAGTTTGACACTTTTGTCTAAAGTTCAAGGTTCCTAAGTTCACCGTTTACCAAGCAATATGTGAACGTCTCGAAGTGGTCAATCGCATCGTGGATGCGACCGAGTGTTTCCATGGATTGGAAAGTGAATTGACGCAAGCAATACGAAGCAAAGAAGTAATATGGATTGTTGGTGAGTCAACCTGTATATGACATAGGTAATACCTCTTGACCACTCTCTGTTAGATTTCAGATCACGGTGCTGCAGGAAGTTAGAGGCTCTCGGAAATGCTGCAATGAATGCTCAACAATACGACGAAGCGATATCCCACTATTCTGCTGCACTGTTGCTGAGTCATGCTCCGCACGCGCTGTATGTTAATCGAAGTAAGGCACGTGCTGCGAGGGATATGTGGGCTGATGCTCTGGATGATGCGAATGAGGTGCAGCCCTCTGTTATACCCCGCTGTACCCTTCTTGATGGAATTTGACAGGCCATCGTACTCGATCCTTCATCACCATTTGGGTACGAGAGGAAATATGTGGCATTGCGCGGTGCGGGACGTCATGGAGATATGTTCGATGCCTTCGAGACGATGATCTTGAGGATGTCACATTCATCCAATCTGGAGATTCGCGGTAATTGTGATGGCTTTATACTAGACTCTTTCCGCTGACCTCGTCCCAGAGCGTTGTCGCCAGTACGCCAAGATGAAAGAAATGATACGCAGGGTTATTCAAGACGTTATCCGTGATTCGCCCCGGGTGCTTATTAACATCACTTCTGGTCGCCTCTGCAACAAGTCTGAGCAGGCTGCCGCTTTCGAGCGATTACCAGTCTTCACGGAGCTTATCTTATCCATGACCACACAGATCGACCATGCCCGTATCAAGCAGGAAGTTGCAGAGTACTACCGCTATGCCACGTTTTCCCACAAGTGGGAAGACAACGAACCTCTGTTTGAAAAAGTCATACACATTGTGGTGTATGACCTCGAAGGGTCCTCAACTCACGACAAGTTGCAAATGTTCTGCAAGATCGTTCGAGATGCTGGGTTCCATTGGGCATGGAGTGATACATGTTGCATCAACAAAGCAGATCACTTTGTCCTTCAGGAAGCACTGGTCGCCATGTTCAAGTGGTACCAGGGTTCTGCTCTGACCATCATCTTCCTCCGTGGTGTTCGCTCTCCGTCACGGCGCGGCGACCTTGTTAAGAGTATTTGGAACACTCGGGTATGGACATTACAGGAATATCATGCCTCCAAGGTGGTTCGCATCTACACAGAGGACTGGACTCCATACCTAAATCTCGACATTCCCAATCACAAGGAGTCACCTGCGGTCATCTCGGAAATGGAAGAAGCGACCGGTGTCTCGGCGGAGGCCTTGATGGTACTCCGACCAGGATTAGATGACATTCGGGAGAAACTGTGTCTAGCTTCACGACGAGAAACGACTTTTGTCGAGGATGAAGCATACTCCTTACTTGGGATCTTCTCTGCGTCCTTGCCTGTTGTGTACGGCGAGGGGGACAGGTCGCTCGGACGTCTCTTGTCGCAGCTACTCACGAGTTCAGGAGACACAAGCATCCTTGCGTGGACAGGGAAATCCGGTAGCTTTAACAGTTGCCTCCCCGCCAATGTTGCTGTGTTCAGCCAGCTGCAAACTACACACATTCCGACGGCCATTCAACAGACGGACATCGATATGTTCACAGCACGGTTGCAGGCATCTTCACTCGACTTTACCTCGGCGGTTAAGTTGTACGATCAACTCAACGAACTCCCTGTACCACAGTTCGCAGGGCGACGAATGAAGCTTCCATGCATCACATTTAAACTCGGACCTTTATCGACTTCATGGAGCGGTTCGGAATATATCTTTCGCGCACAAACAACTGCGCTCGGGATTGTGGCGATCAAGACCACGGAAAATCTCACTCGGTTCAGTTCACTTTACCTCATCCACCCTTGGATCGACTTTCTACTCGACCGACAGTCTGTCGGAAGCATGAGCATAACGGAGACAATATACGAGGAGATCGCGGAGGACCACTTTTCTTCCATCGGCCAGTTACCATCGCAGCCATTCCCAAGCATTCCTCACGTCACGTCGGTGATCCCACGAACACCATCAGCACGGTCCATCGCTCGTCCTGGGCAGTCGTTTCGTAGACAGCCCACCGCGCCCCCTCCATACTCTGAAGTAGCATCTCTTCGTCCCCCTTCATCCATATCATTCAGGGACAAGGAGCTACAAGCTCTCCAACTCGTCGCTCGAGTGAGACAACCGTTCGGTGCGCTGTTACTCACACCGAACGGAAATGTAGCAGCATATAGCAGAGTCGCTGCAGAAAGTCTGATCACCGTCCAGGTGGAGGGTATCACGCCGACGATATTGAACAGGCTGGTAGATAGCGTGCGGGTACTGGATGTACTTTGAGTAACGATTGCTATCAGTGTACGGTATTCGCGTCCTATTCATCTCCACTGCGTCTCTTGCATACCTTCCTTGTTAGCATTTCATGCATTCGAGACGAACATGCATGTCCCGGGACACGAACGCGTGCTATCGCCGCACCCAGTCACTATCCGTGTCCCGTTCGGTTCGTAGTTTTCTTGAACTCAGAGGCTATCGTGATTCTCTTGACCAGTTCTCCGTTATTAACGTGTGGCTGATTTCAAGTTCCTATTCCGGATGGAGTCAGACAATAAACAATGTCACGCAACAGATTTGCATACCATCTGTTGTTCACCGCAGACGATCAATGAGTTCATTGGCGACAGTCACCGGTATTGACACAATCAAGCAAGCCACGACAACGAATGGTCAGTACTGGTAGCGAAAAATGTAAATATGGAACGAAACTCAAACCTGACCGTCACTCGGGGAGTCCTCACGTATCTTGGGGCACCTTGTGGGATGACGAACCTTCAGCGGTGTCGAGCAGATGCGGCCAAACGTATTTGGAGAAGCAGGCTGTTCCCTAACCAAATGTCGGTGAGAGCTACGTCGTCGTTCAGTGCTTGTTCCACTCTCGACAGCTTACCTGTGAGGTCATTTCTTGTCATACGGATGAGAGTACTAGTCCTGACATGCTTAGTTGTTCAATGACGCAAGGAGCAATGGGTGTGTAGTGAACCTTCTGGGCATGGGTGGGCGTGGCATTTTGGTGTGCCCTGTCGAGACATTTTCCAGACCCAGGTTGTTTGGTTGTGTTGAATTCATTTGTCTACCGTTTTTGGAAGACCAACTCAACTGGTATCGCTAGACGAACTTCGCATCGCACGACTTGGCACCGAAGAAGTGAACATCGCAGGGCATGGTGTCGCTGAAGAAGGACACGCCAAGGCGTGCGTGACTGCGATAACCATCATTACTATGACCAAGACGTCACATATGGTACGCGTATATTCGCCAGATTCAGGGAAGGAGAGTGTCGAAAAGGAAGCACTGGGATAAAGCGAGGTCAATTAGAGCGACGCGACGTGGCTACATGGTGGACAAGGTATGGCTCAAAATGCACAGAATGTTTAGCATGGGTAAGTTGTCAACCACGGAGGACTTCTTCCTGGACTTGCACAGTGATCACGCCATGGTCATGACCTGCTTCTATATGTATTCTCGCCAGTGTAGTATCACCTGTCCCTTCCTCTTCCTCCATGACTCAGGTACATGTACTTGGAAGTATATATTATGATGAACTAGAGTACAAAATGTCAAGTTGAGATCAAAGGACATATCACTCAATGTGATAGTGTCATCCACAGCGAGGATTTCACGAATCCGTCCAGGGTCAAACGAGATAAGGGTATCCAGCCGAGAGAGATCTTGTCTCGTATTCCGCCACCCCATAGGCGGAGTTGCCATATGGTGAGTACGACTTGAATTAGTTAGGGAGGGGAAACTTAGAGATAGGTCTTTGGAGGTGATGCATAAAATTTCATCAGATTCACTGCGAACTAGGGCGGGAAGCTCGTTGTCATCAGGAAATTCACACCTTACCGCCAATGAGGTAATCGCACTGATATAGCCCCAGGGTCAAGTTGGGATTGATCGAGAGAGACAGTACGAACGACAACGGTGAGGTATGTGGAGCCGTTCTCGCTTTCATCTTCCTTTCCGCAGCGCGGCAGCATGGACAAGAAAGGAATACATTAAATTCCTCGTGTACAAGCTGTGTCAGCTCCAAGGTACCCTTACCCCACGATGAAAGTGGTTTTGCCAGTGTTCACCTTCTAGCACCTGCCATCCACTGTTCGACACCAGAGACGGACAAACATTCCTGCACTCTATAACAAACTCATCGACGTATGCAATGGGCTGTGCTTGTTCACGCCCACTGCCAAGTGCAGCTTCTCACTCAGCACTCCTCGCTCCATACAGCTGGAGTGCAGGTCCGACATTCAAGGGTGACATCCTTGATAAGGATACTTTCCTTTGGGAGGATCAAGCCAGTAAACTGTCCCACATCCTCACGACTTGGCCAGACTCCGAGCATCAGTTAGATGTTACCTTGGCAGGGCCGGAAGTACTCTACGAGAGACAGGCTGCCGAGAAAGAAAGTGCCGACATGTGAGAATTTCTTGCCTGAATCGACAGGATGTTTCAATGAAGTATCCCATACATACGTAGTGCATGTGGCCCTCTGCGGCTGTATGATTGCGAAGACATGCACCTAAAAAATCGACGAACCTACCTCGAGGAGACACACGGCGTCGTTCCTCCTTATCTCGTAGTGTCACAGGTCTGGGGAGAAATCAAGGAATACATGACGCTGCCTACCGTTACATGGTCTATCCCCATCTCTGAGGAGAAGAAATGGCATGCCATCCAAGATTACTGCAAGAAGGAATGTGTCAAGTGGTTATGGATGGACATTCTATGTATCAACCAATCTAGGAGCTGGGAGGCAGAGCTAGAAAAAGACGATGAAGTTCCAAAGATGAACTACTACTACCGGGATGCGACAGCCTGCCTCGTGGTTCCACAGAACTACGAGATATTCTCCCTTGCATATTCCAGCGTCATAGGGATCCTATCCCGCGTAGTGGATACAGGAGCTTCGGTTGAGGATCACGTAGAGGCCATCTGGGATGCCATTGCAAACTTGGACACAGTATTCAGCGATGCATAGTTTTGGAGAGTATGGACATATCAAGAACTGTTGCTACCCAAGAAGCTTGTCCTCTTAGACGGACAAGAACTTTCCATCGATGGTCTCGACCGATGCTTGAGTTGGTATTACAAGATTTTGGGAACTGGCACGCTGAAGAAGCCTGGAAATGGGAGGGAGTATGACTTTGTCCGAGAGGACCAAGGAGAAGGAGGAAGCTTTTCTAGACCATGGTCACATCTCCAATCCGGTTGGCGCCTTAGGACCACGTTTCAACGAGATGGATGGCTTGATCTCCTCCCAGCTACGAGCGTCATTTCCTTGAAGCAGTGCAAGTTCCCTGTCGATAAGATGCTCGGAGTATATGGGCTGCTCAAAGAGGAAGATAGGTTATCCACGCTGCACAAACCTGAAATGCAGGATACCACTGTGACTGACGGCATCGTATCAGGCGAATCCCCTGATGAGCGCCTATCTGCACACCTCTTGCCCTCCCGTCAAATTGCACGACTCGAATGGCTATGGGAACAGACTATGGTAAAGACCGTGGCGGAAGGCAGGGTATGGCCATTGGTCTATGACTATATGATTGCGGATGCACCTAAGGGCACGAACTGGATTCCAAGGATCGTCGGCGCGACGGGTGGCGAAGTCCATGAGGTGTGGAACCAACGCAACCAGAAAGAGGTGACGGTGACTGAGGCTGGCGTGCATCTGACTGCAAGGGTGGTAGGACGCATCAACGGGGTGAGCGCTAGTATCGGCGATGGGGGCGGGGAGGTGAACAAAATAATTGCATGTGCCTGGGTGTTGGTCGCGAAGGGGTTCGACCCTCAGCCGATCTTGGACCTCCTCGAAAATGCGCTTGCCACCTCTACCGCGGTGTTGTCAGGCGATGTCAAGGACGCTCAAACTCAACTACGACAAGCCCTCCATGTGCCATCTCTTGCACGCTGCTTCTTCATCGTGGAGAAGATGGACTTCCGACGCAAACTATTACTTGGCCATGGTATAGCTGGGTGGAATAGGGCAGTATTCACAGTGCAACCTGGACCAAGCTACTCATGTGCAGATGGGACGTACGTGTTCTTAGGTTGGATATACCACGCGAAGACTCCAGACCCAAGACAATGCTTGATTTTGGACGTAACAGCAGGCTCTCCGGATGCCCGGCGTTGGGTGATAGCGAATAAAACAGGGCTGAACACCTTCCACAAGATTGGTTCAGTGGCTGTTAGTTCTCTCCCTATCTTCACAACAAACCATGTGTACAGGCGGGTCATCTTGGATTAACCACGAGCCTGGCATCTCCGGACGTTTTTGACCAGATATTTATTATGTACGAACCAGGGTGACTGGATCGATCTTTCTTTCAGTCATGGGAATGATGCCGACGGTACTTAGCCAGTTATGAACCATCTTTGTACTGAGTTACACGGGGCCCTGCAAGTCACGGTTGTCCGGCTCGGATATCGCAGATTGCCGCGCGAGGGTATTATCGTCCATGGGGAGCGTTATGACCCAGCTGGTTCGTGGGATCATACTGTCAGAAACAACAACCGACCGAGTTCAAGGAACCTGGTAGTGGATGAAGAGGAATGAAGATTACCAACTCTGAGGAGTTCATACTATGATACATGGGTTTATATATGTTATCAGAATGTGCATGGACCAGCTTAGGGCTGGTCATGGAACTACATGGAATGTTCTATGATGATGTCACAGGAACAGAAACAGAAAAGGAAAGAATCATAACATTACCCCCCTTTCAAGGTGAGGACTCTGGACAAGCAGGATCAACAACTGGAGGGAGTTCAAACATGGTATCAGGATACTTTTTATAGCGTGCATGGAAGGCAAGGAATGCAGGAGATTGGAATAGGGACAGAGGAGTATGAGTGGAATGGAGAGACATATGGGGAGAGGGTTGAGTGGTGAGAGGGTGTTTTTTATGGAACGCTTTGACAGCGTCCGAAGCGTGAGGGAGATCTTTTATTTTGATCCATTCATGTTCTTTGCAAGGGAAACCTTTCCAATGGATGAGGTATTTGATGGTTCCTTTTCGCTCACATGAATCTATGATTTCTTGGATCTCTTGTTCCTCTTGATCTTGTACAATGTCAGGAGGGGAAGGTATGACTTGTTGGGATGGAAATGTCCCCTTGACACTCATTGAAGACTGGATGGATTGTCTTCCATGAGCAGTCGAGTTGCAAGTGGTATGCTCTTTCGCCAACTTTTTCCATGACCTTGAATGGACCATAGTGTCTATCGTCCAACTTTTTTGTTGGTTGATCCATTCGAATGTACAATGCCTCAACAAGTACAAGGTCTCCTTTTTTGTATGTTGGTTGCTCCTTGGCATTTTGATCATGAAAATGTTTCATGTCCACTGCAGCTTGTTGTAAAGCATCAATTGCTTCTTTCTGTGCTGCATGGAGGTCCTGCACAAATTCCTCAGCTGATACTGTTCGTG
>JBBPKJ010000292.1:0-31012 GCA_038089195.1 Brasilioporus rufonigricans
GTCACATGTCCTTCCACTTCGTCCACTCGAATCTGAGGTGAGTAGGGACTCTTATACACTGTACTAATTTACCTATATACACTCCTTTCGTGTTTAATGTTTAGTACCTGTCTCAGTCATAGTTCCTCTCGATCATAACCTCACAATATCTGTTCTGTGTGACCCACGGCGTATATCGTCCGCCGTATACCTCCTATGGACACTTGGTATGCCCCAAGTCGCTTGCCCGGTCATGTCGACTCGCCCCGTTTTCAGCGGCGAAGCTTCCATCTTTAGTCTTAAATAGATGTCTCAAGTCACGTCGGTGTTCTAACGATGTCACCTAAACTCGTGGAATCAGGGCCCGTATTCTGGCATGGTCAGGCGTATCATGACAGGTGCATCTTGTGACTCTTTCTACGCTGTCGCGTTGACGAGCGTTTTTAGTATTAACCATCCCACTCATCATCCCGTACTTGTACGTTGGGGTTTACCTTCATAGAGTATACCTATGGATTCACTGTAATACCCAAGGTCGGAGATACATATCACTTCACCGCATGCCTTTCGCGCCGTCGCTGACAATCGGCAGTCATGCATCATACCCGGCCCCCGTAGACTATGGAACCGAACTGCGCAGCTCGCCATACCTCCCCTATATCTTTCGATGGCCACTTCCACGTTCGTCAGCTTCGGAAGGGTGATGGGAGACCAGATGTTGTATGTCGTATTGGCTCGGAATACGACAGACGCGTCGGACGCGTATTCGGACATTGCAGCCATGAGCGCTGGAGTGTCATCCGCGCCGTCGGTGTGTGAAACGACGAACGTCGACCACGCATGGGTCAGCGCGACGAGGTATGCCAGAGATGTAACAGCAATATGCAACATCTGTGGGGAAAATATCAGACCATAAAGAGGCTTACGAGGGAATGAACTCACTTCCACCGTGCTTATACATGCATGTCTGAGCAAGGTGAGAAGTAAGATTTGGAGGGTGTGCCCAGGCCCCGGCCGTCTCCGACTATCCGTCAACAAGGAATTGAGGTCATGTGATGCCGCGCTGTCACACGGCCCGGGAGCGCACAATCATGATGCACCCTTGCATTGATCTGAAAAGCATGCATTTAGCTCTAGTATTAGGTGTTCCTATCGTTTTCGATTTCATAGACCGATATGACGAATGTACGGCATGCACGAACAGTTGAAGAAAGCGTCATCGGAGAGCTTGACCGATTTCCCGAAAATCCATCGGAGGTCATGTTCAAAACATCGACAAATAAGCTCCCGGGAGGTTGCAAAGCCAGTCGAACGGGCCGGGGCGTCCCGTAGGAAAACAGGGCCCGCTCGCGGAGAAAGTGGCTACGCCATTCGGTATTCAAGAATTTGAACTCGAACCTACACACAGTACTTACCCTTGGTGCCCCTGTCGTGGATTGATACCACAGATATGCAGCAAGTGAGCGCAGCAGAGGAAATCGCCGTGCCACAGAGCTTGTCCGAATTCCTGGCATTCGTGACATACTATACCTAGCACTACGAGGTTACAAGTCCATGAGCGGCGGCAAAGTGATATGACGACTTGTAATCATGCTCACCAACATGGATCTCGAACTCGAACACGTTGCGCGTGTTTACCCTTTGGATGCCCTTGTCGCGGATTTACATGACAGATGTGTAGGAAGTGAGTGAGAGGAAGGAAAACGTCACCTCGCAAAAAGGCTTGCCCGATCCACCCGGCCCGGGGACCGTGTTTCTAAGTGTCAACTGTAGCAGCAGCATGGCTTAGTACGCCTTCCATGAGATCACAGTCACTGGATCACATTCGATACAGTGCTCTCATGGTAGCCAAATGCGACGATCGAAACGAGCCCGATTCTTGGTGAGATGCGGATCCGACAAAGCAGTGCGACCAAACTTGACCCGCTCCAGAATCGTGATGCCGCACATGAGTAGCGATTTGAGATGCGCCGTTTTTTCATGTCATATGGCCACTACAATGTTGGAATCAGAAGTTGAAATCAAGGCAATAATAGGGAGAGCAAGCGAAGACGCAACCCACGCGACTCCCCGGTCACAGTACTAGTACTTACCAACTATGTAGTACAACAAGCAACGTTTCAGTGTCGTTCTCGGAGGAGGGCAGTCATCACAGAGTCGTGTGCATGTGCCAGTGAATGGTCCAATCAAGGTAATCAGTTGAAGCACTTGGCCTGGCTAATCTTAATGACGTGAACTCGCGAGTCTCTTGATTGCATGGCCTGTATTAGACTCTTGCGAGGCTCCCAGTGCCAGCAACGTCATGTCGAGAAGCCATCACTTCATGTACAAAATACAACTAAGTTGCAACGACTGGTGTTATCCAAGTATAGTACAAAAACAAGAAATGGTGTCATCTGTGGCATGACATCGTGAAACCTGGGTCGTTCAAACATCAGAGGGCAGACTTCCAAGAACGTGTGCACAAGTAAAGACAACAAGAAAGAAGGGAAGGTGACGTGTACGCAGCACCGCGGCAGATCGACGGGTCGACCATCTAGTCGACCCATGCCGGCTCAACCTCGAGTTTTGCCTTGGGCCAGTATTTGCCTCCCGACAAACCTTCTGCTTCCATCCGAATCTTCACCGTCCGGTGAAACTTGACCTTCACACCTTCCTTATGCTGCATAGGAATCCGTCTCCCCGAACCCATGTTGACCCTACGCAGGATAACGTTGCGTTAGTGATGCGCCCACGCAACACGAGATGTACGCCTACACGAAACCATCGTCCCAACTATCATTCTCGTCGCTCTGACGATGCAGTCTTTGTGGGATCACCTCAAGGATCCACCACCCTGGCGCAACCACGAGTTGGTCATCAAATGGAGAGATAGCATCTGCCAAGTCTTCATGCTCCTCGCTGACGAACGACCCACCGTCACTGTACAAGATAATCCTTGGATCATCCTCGACGATCCGAGGCGATGGTACACAATAAGGTTTCACTGAGTCTGGCGTACCAGGAGGCGATCGAGGTGGCAGCGTTTGGTAGATCGCCTGAGGACGCTCGACGACGTGTGGATACAATGTATTCTCATCCATGCCGATTTGCTTGAACATAGAGCGGTGGAACATAATCCCTGTGTTTGTGAGGAAACACTGTCTGATCATCCACCGTAACGGAATGCGTGCCAGACAGTTACGAGTGCCGTTTGGGACGGCCCCACCGCCGACGTCTGGATGATACTAAGCATGTCGCTTGTGGCTGTCATATAGAATGAACGTACTGCCATGGCCGCCAGCAAACCACACCTCCTCGACGTTAGTTTCGGTAATTGTTTGAGAATACTGTCGCTCGAATTCTGGCAGGGATGACTCATGATGATGATGGCCATTACTAATTTGCTCGATAAAATTCGTTACAGAGGACTCGCGGACTCGCTTGACGCTAAGCGGCATGTCACCACGCTTGACGCCTCGTTCGAGATCCTCCTCTGTGGGTCGGTTGTAATAGTTCGCCTTGAAGCGCCTGTATTACAAGAGTAGTCATTAACTGGTATCATAACAAAGAAAAAGGAGACATACACTCGGCGCTCATCCAGTGACAAAGCGTGTCTGAAGTACCGGATATTATCACTGGTTTTTGTGAAGGGCAACCTGTGGGGAATCACCCCGACAGAATTCACTGTGTCCCTAACACGTTCCAGGGTAAATCTGTGGTACTTCTCCTTCGATATTCGAATCCGAACTCACCAAACACCCACAAATTCAATCTCGACGTTGATCGAAAAGGCCTTTTTGAACGCTGTGCTTTGACGCCATCCAAGATCGTCGTCTTGGGAGTACATCTTGTATGCAAACGGCACTTGCTGATGATTGCATCGAGGTAGCAGGCCAACTTTGTGGATCCTACATCACACCAGGGGATGGGACGTGTGAAGAATCACACGGACGCAAAATGCCAAGACTCACATCCCAGCCAATGCGCGGGCTGTATAAGCACCCCTCGAGAACCCGAAGAGACAGATTTTATCCCCTGCTTTATCTAGCATGGAACTAGTTTCAGTATGAGAAGATCAGATCGGGGAGCCCGCACGTGCAGTTTTGCATCAAGAACTCATAACCGCCTAAAACATGTCCATGTGAATGCTGTGATGAACTTGAAGTGCCAGTGAAAGAAGCCTGGGTACGTACCCATAACATGTGCATCAAGGTGGTTTCCAACCATCATGTCGATGGTCTGCGCTACTTTAGCCATGAATGGAGTCGCTATCTGAGGAATGGAATAGGTTCCTATTCCAGCCTACCGAAGAAAACCACATGGTTAAAGACAATTTAAGTCCCACGCAGCAAGTCACCGACTTGATAGTAGACCAACTGTTGCTCGGGGTCGTCCTTGCTCAACATAGCGAAAAATTGGACAACGTTCGAGTTCTATAAATAGCAGTTCAGAAGACCAAAGTTATGGACATAGCGGGGAGGACCCACGTCTGAACTGAACTGATCGCCCGTACCATCGAAACACAGCACTAACGTACGGTAGGGATGAGTTGGAGGTATTAGGTCCGCCGTGGCGTCTGCTGGCGACACCAAAGTGCCATTGGACGGAAGAGTCGAGGGTGGGACCGACGATTTGCTGGACGGGGAGAAAGGTGGAGCACAATCCGCCATTGCAGGGGAATGCTTGGGGAGGCTGATTAGCCCACTCTCATGACCCGCTCTTTATTAAAGTGCTGTGTGACTACACGTGGAAAGATTCGTCAGGGACAGTCCTTTGGCGTTAGACCGAACAACGTTCCGGGCTAAAATTACACGCGGCTGTGCTGCCTCCCACACACGGGACTCCAAGCGCTCAGTCCTTGCTGGTCAATTTATGGCTTCCCAGGTATTACTCGCCCGTTACCGTTGTATGGATGAGTATTGATCTTTATCTGCAGATTTTTCCTGAGTATTGAGGGGACATTGTCCGACTTTGTTGGGTGGTAATCATTCATAGTAGGCAACCAGGCCTCACTCTATTAGGTGACGTAAATGGGGAACATCGTATCAATGAGGGTGGTGTTCTGACACATCACGCCGTAGAGCGCAAGGATGGTGACTCTGGGAGCTCATCAAGTCATGAGGGGAGAGGGAGAATGAGAGACGTACTTGGTCGCAGTGCCATCACCGTCTGTCAAGTCCTTGAACTGGGCAGTATGACAGCGCTGTTCTATGAGAAACGTTCACGCTAAGTATCTACCACACAGTTTGCTGTGATGAATATTTACCATGATGGCGCTGATTTTCGAGTCCAGGAGGGTCAGGTAAGGTGAATGGTGTCATTGTTGGGGAAGAGGGTGCCAGTGAGGGGCGAGTACATAGACTCCAACACGTTTTCCGCGGACGACACTTGTTATTCCTGTTAATGGAACAAAAAAAGACAAAAAGTCCATGAAGTGGTTCATAGTAGCCGTTCCTGCTAGTACAGGTACCGTGACGCAGGTCGAGACGATCGAGATAGGAACAGACCCCAGGTTGTATGCTGCGCTTTTCAGATGCACGTGTTGAAAAGGGACAATTAGGGATGACTCTTAGCTCAGAGCGTCCATGCGATATGTCCGAGCACTCACTGTATGTACTCGGATGTGCAAACTGTTATGGTACCTCTTGGTCTTCTCCTTAAGTGATGCATTCCATTATCACGACCATCGATAGCTCTTTCTTGCTCTCGCCGTGCAAGTGGGCACGAAACCCCGCTCGTTGGTCGTGACTGTCGACCCAATCTCAATTGAGATCGATAGTCCAGCATACGCGACGGTCCTTCCACCCGTAAGTACGATCCACACATTCCTCAGAACAAGCAACGCGTCAGAAATCAGACACGCCAGTATGCACCAACCCTCCTAGTCCAGTATCCAATGCGCCAGTCCTGACCGAAGTGATTAGAATACATGTGATGAAAACCACGAAAGCCGCGACGTACATTTGTACCGTCTGAATGCTCACCGGCGGAGACGGGTTCCTTTCAATAGCTGCTTCCAGGTTCGTCAACTTGGAAAGAGGTTATGGGAGACCAGACGTTGCACTGCCTTTGGTGCTTTTGTCGGATTTCTACAAGGGTACTAGTCCATGGCAAAGGACGTTACTGCACACAGCCTGAGCGTGTCCGACTCTGTAGAAATCCATGTTTGACAATCCGCGACAGTAGTGGCCAGTACGCCTGCCACTAGACCACTGTAGATGGTATCGACAGTGCTCTTATGGTGGGTGTACATGGCGAAACAAGGTTTGCAGTGACAAGCCAGCTGGCTCGGGCATCTCCGAGTCGGAGGAGGATGATGTAAATGTCCACATCCGACAATTCGCCGACGCTGCCACGTTGCGGGCTCAAAACCGAGTCCAAGTTATCTTAGGTGCTTCCAAATAACGTCCCCTGGCGTTCCCCACCTCTTAGCACATACCAACATACGACACGTCGAAGTATTTCGCCCAAATACATCATGTCAGCAGCGGCCAACACTGGGGTTGCCATCCTTGGAAGCGGCATCTTCGCCAAGGAAGGTGGGCATCTTGCAGTCCTCTCCGAAAGTTCACCACATCGCAGTCGAGTTCATAGCGCATCTACCCGCTCTCAAAGCGCTCGGGTCTCTCTCTCCAAATCTCAGGGCGGTCTATTCACGTTCAGAAAAGAGCGCGCGCGGATTGGCGGACGAAGCTGCTGATCTTCTTCACTATACGCCAGACATCTATCATAATGGTGACTCATCAGCAAACCTTGACACCCTGCTAGCCAGATCCGACATTTCGACCGTTATCGTAGTGCTACCAATTACCCTTCAGCCCAGCATCGTCCTCAAGGCCTTAGCAGCTGGAAAGCACGTTATCAGCGAAAAACCAGTAGCGCCTGATATAGCCTCTGGGTTGAAACTCATCGCGACTTACGAAGCGGAATACAAACCCAAAGGGTTGATCTGGAGGGTAGCAGAGAACTCAGAGGTTGAACCAGGCTACGCTACCGCTGCACAGGCAATCCGCACCGGAAAGATCGGAAAGGTGGTCTTCTTTAGCCTGCGAGATGTCGGCTGCATGGATCAGGAGTCAAAGTGGTACAAGACACCTTGGCGCACAGTTCCCGACGTAAGTCGTTCGAATCCGTTTTCTGACGGTAATTTGTGACTTATGGAACATACCAAAGTATCAAGGTGGATTCTTGGTGAGTTGGAGCCGCTGCATCTAGAGGATGGACGAATTGATTTGATACGCCCTGTTTCATTGCAGCTAGACGGAGGTGTTGTGAGTCTATTCTCTTGCTGCATCTTCGCCAGAGCTTTTGGACTTTTGGCAACATATATTTGACTGCTATCTCTTGTAGCATTCAGCGGCTGCGCTGCGAGTCATTCTTCCTAGTCCCCCGGTGTATCTCTCAGGTTTCGCCTCGTTAAACATAACATGGCTTGCACCTCAAGATACGATCAATTCCATCATCAAATGCGCAGATGGTTCACACGGTATCTTTGAACTAAGCTTTGCTGCACCCTCAGAATCGCGTGCGTCCGTCGGAGATGGCATAGTCATCACGGGCACAGACGGGTATCTCACCGTTAACCAAATAGAAGTGAACGATCCAGTGACAGGAGACGAAAAGTCTGTTTGCCGCATTACCATCAAGACCGTAACCCGAGGTGCGGACGGAAAAACAGGTCCAGAGAGGGAGTGGGTGATCGATGAGCCGATCAGGGGTGTTGAGGTGGAATTGGCGAGCTTTTTTGCAGCGGCAATAGAGGGGAACGATGACGGACTGGGCAGCCCCAGGGGTGCACTCCGGGACGTGGCAATCATCGAGGCATCATTGAACAGTGGAGGGAAGTTGATCGATCTTGAGAAACTTGTTACTCCAACCTGAAAGGGAGACCGACCTAAAGAAGGGCTTATAGGGACCACTGTAACCCTCGAGACTAATGTCGTGATGAGAGGAGTAAATGCCTTGAATGCCAGCTTGCTGCACCGCTACCCGAGAATCGCATTGCAAAAACTCGGTGTACGTCAAAGTAGTTGGGCGTCAGGGAGATGATAGGAAAATAGCACATCGACGGCCCGATTCCGCAGAGAATCACCTGCGTTAGGAATAATTGCCACGACTATGCATCGTGAATGCGTGGGCGACATTGATTCATTGTCGAAGCTGACGAGGAAGATTGTGCGCCATCCATGGGTTTTCGAAGGTACTCCATCCCGGTTAGAGCTGTGCCGATCCACGAGGTGCAGTGTGGCCTTCCTGCCCCAGGCCAATGACTCAGTTAATGAAATTAAGGAATAGGGATGGATCATTAATTATCGTTGGCGCATACGTAAATAGATGTGCTTGTCAACGGTCAAATCAAGACACTCACTTGAAATGCGCCAGAGACTCGGTTGACCCCACTCGTAATGACGAGAATGATCTTCATGAACCCGGGGAACTGAAGAAGGCCGGCTTGGCGATGGGCTCCTCTGGTGCAGAGCGAGCACTAATCATATGATTGTCCACTTCAATGTCGTAGTCCAGTAGATGCATCACTTCATGTACGAAAGACGACTAGGATAACTACTTGAACCGATCCTGCCTCCCCGAGTTGCCTAGAGTCAAAATGGAATGACGGGCATTACGTGACTAATATGATACAAAAAACAAGGTGTATGGTCATCGCATGAAGTCCGAGTCGTGTAAAGTAGGTCATCTGAACAAGAAGAAAAGCATGTGAGGATTACAAGAACTAACGGAACATAGTGTATATACAGAGCTACGGCGATGCGAGCCTGAGACGTCGATCGTCTAATCGACCCACTCCGGTTGAACCTCGAGTTTCGCTTTCGGCGAGTATTTACCCCCTTTCAATCCTTCTGCTTGCATCCGAATCTTCACCGTCCGGTGAAACTTGACCTTCACACCCTCCTTGTGTTGCATAGGGATGTATCTTCCTGCACCCATGTTGACACTATACAGTATACCATCAAGTCAGCAGTTTACTCATGTAACACGAGATGTTCGCTTACACAAAACCGTCGTCCCAGCTATCATCCTCGTCTCTCTGACGATGCAACCTTTGTGGGATCATCTCGAGGATCCACCACATAGGTGCAACCACGAGTTGGTCATTATAAGGAGAGATAGCGTCTGCCAAGTCTTCGTGCTCCTCACTGACGAACGACCCACCGTCACTGTACAAGACGACCGTCGGGTCGTTCCTGACGATCTGCGGTGACGGCAAGGAGTAGGCTTTTACCAAGTCTCGCGTACCAGGAGGTGGGAGCGTTTGGTAAATAGCCGCAGGACGTTCAACGACGTATGGATACAATGAATTTGCATCCATACCGATCTGCTTGAACGCGAAGCGGTAGAACATAATCCCCGTGCCTGTGAGGAAGCACTGTCTGATCATCCATCGTAATGGAATGCGTGCCAGAGTGTTACGAGTGCCGTCTGGGACGGACCCACCCCCAACGTCTGCGTGACACTAAATATGTCGCCCGTGTTTGTATAGAATGGACGCACCGCCATGGCCACCAGAGAACCACACCTCTTCATAGTTAGTCTCGGTGATTTCTTGAGAATACTCCCGTTCGAGTTCAGGTAAAGATGACTCGTGGTGATGATGACCATTGCTGGTTTGCTTGACAACATCCGCCACGGGGAGCTTGCTGGTTCTCTTGACGCTAAGTGGCATCTCACCGCGCTTGACACCTCGTTTGAGATCCTCCTCTGTAGCCCGGTTGTAATAGCTCGCTTTGAACCGCCTGTCTAATATTACTCGTCGACCGATGCTAGATAAGGAGAAAGACATACACTCGACGCTCATCCAGTGACAAAGCATGTCTGAAGTACCGAATATTGCTATTGGTCTTCGTGAATGGCAACGTGCGAGGAATCACCCCGACGGAATTCACCGTATCCCTAACGTGTTCCGGGGTAAGTCCGTACCACATGATCTTCAAGGAACCCGAACTTACCAAACACCCACAAATTCGATATCGACATCAATGGAAAATGATTTTTTGAAGGCTGTACTTTGACGCCATCCAGTATCATCATCTTGGGAGTACATCTTGTATGCAAATGGAACCTGCTGATGGTTGTCTCGGGGCAGTAAACCCACTTTGTGAATCCTACATCATACCAATGAATTGAATGTGAAAAATTTCATAGATGCAAGATGCCATGACTTACATCCCTGCCAGGGCGCGGGCAGTGTAAGCGCCTCTCGAGAACCCAAAAATACAAATTTTATCTCCCACTTTATCTGTGGGAACTAGATTTAGAATGGGAAGATCAAATTAAGGAAACCGTACGTACAGTTTTGCATCAAGAACTCATAACCGCCTAGAGCATGCCGGTACGAATGTTGTGAAGAACTTAAGTGTCAGGGAAAAGAAGTCTGCATACCCATCACATGTACGTCGAGGTGATTCCCAAGCATCATATCGATGGTCTTCGCTACTTTAGCCCTGAGTGGGGTTATTATGTGAGGAATAGTGTAGGTTCCTATTCCAGCCTACCGAAGTAGACCACTCAGTCAATGACAAATTCGAGTCCCACGCAGCAAATAACCGACCTGATAGTAGACCAACTGTTGATTGGGGTCGTCCTTACTCAACATGGAAAAAAATTGGACGATGTTCGAGTTCTGTAGATAATCAGTTCGGAAGGCGGAAATTGTGAATATGCCAGGGGGACTCACGTCTGAACTGAACTGATCGCCTGTACCATCAAAACAGAGCACTAATGTGCGGTGGGTATGAACCGGAGGTATCAACTCTGCCATGGCATCAGGTGATGGTAGAGCAGACGACGAAATGCCATCGGTTGGACAAGGTAAGGGCAGGATCAACGGCTTGTCGGACGAAGAAGAGGAGGAAGCATGATCTGCCATCGTGGGGGGAAGGCTGGGGAAGCTAGTTAGCCCATTCTTCATGGCACGCCCTTTAAGTGCTATTCGGGAATCCGTGGACAGACAAGGAACAGACGGCCCTCGGTGTTGGACCCGAATAACGTTCCAGGCTGGATCATCTAAACCAAGTTCAACTGTGGAGCTAACCCTACAAGGCTGTAACTTACGCCGATAGCGAGAAATCAGAAGCATGTACGACACTTGCATCTCGGAAACATGTCCTCCGGCCTATTTTCTCTTTGGCATCTTGTTGGATAAATCGATAGCACATAAACGGCATGACGAAGATGAACGACAACCCTAGTATTCAGCACTCAGAGCTCAGCATTCATCAACGGTTTAGATAGCATGTAATCGCGATCTCGGGATGGTCTATATCTGGGTTAGCTTTTTTCGGATTCGCTCCGTCGGAACAATTAAGCCGCGGACTAGATCTGTGCCGGTTCCCACACATACCGGAAGCGCTCAGTACTTGCCGATCAACTTATAGTTCACCGGTACGGTACCGGGCACCAGTCCCCATCGAATCGTTATCATGGGTATGGACGAGTATTGACCGTTATCCACGGGATCCTCACCAACACGAGACGGGGCACTGACCGACTAGCCGATTCCCAGCTCCGGGAAACACGGCTATTCAGCTTCACTTGAACAATTGCGCCCAAGCCACCGGGCTTCGGTGTATTGTTAAACGACGGTGGGGTCGGACAGCCGGCGACTTACCCTTGAGTAACGTGGACGAGGAAAATAAAATCGATGAACATGCCAATGTAGCGGTGCATCACGCCGGGAAGTGCGAGGACGTTGATTGTGATGGTGAGAGCTCGTCAAGTCATGTGGCAGCGAGTGTAAAGCGATGTACTTGATCGCAGCGTCATCACCGTCCGTCAAGATCTTGAATCGGTCAGCATACAAAGTACGGTTCCATGGAAAATGTTCATGTTCAGTATCTGCCACACAGCGGCTGTAGCAATGGGCATCGAAATTCCAAGGGATTGACTACCAGCAGACCATCACTCAACGAAATGTTCACGTCCAGACAAACACAGAGCACACCGATCTCGTATATCTCAAGTCTCTCTTCAATCACGGCCATATTAATGATTCCAGGCAGCCAACCACAGGCACGATGATCCTGCTGTACGACGTCCTCACCACCCCAGTGTTAACGTATTGGCTTTTTCTTGCTTGTGGCTACGTGTGGACTTGGAAGGTTGCCGTGACTGTCGAGTCAACCCCCAGTTGGAATCGAACCGATGGTCTCACGTTGGTGGACATTGCCGAGGCATCTCGTGCGCCAGGCAACCAAGCGAGCAACTCCGACATGCCAGTATCACGCCACTCCGTACTCAGTAAATCCCAAGTACAAACAGAAACTGTCTCGTCCAACATCAGCCAAAACTGGGCTCTATGTGCCTCCAGGAAGGTCACGCTCTCCTGCTGATCGCATCAAGCCAACTTTGATATCCCACGCAGAAGTTCCATCGCGGCGACCTTGAACAACGTCAGGCCTATAGTATAAGTTGCACCACGTCGTTGGATCTCTTTTTCAGATCTACCACGGATCTAAGCATCCTAGAGACAGTCCCTCGGAGGATTGCGACCGTGCCGTGCTACTGACTCGGAGTACCAAGCCCCAAATCGGCGGACTGAATAGCATCTAACGAAATAGATCACCCTGTCAATGACGATTTAAGTTTGTACGCCCAAGGTGGTCGTGGGTATCAGCGCATTGTATCCACCAGCGTACACCCAGCAGAAAATGGAAAAGGTCAGGGAGCAAGCTCTTCGGCCCGCCCGCGTCGACTTACGCAAGGACATACTCAAGTGACCGGAATGTCGCTCTCTTTGCTCGTGTTTGTATAATCCTGTTCTGCTGCCCCTCCGCCAGGACCCTCATCGACATTCGTGGAGCGCTACTTACGGCATCATTGAGAACTAGCACTAAACCGGTCGTCAAAGCCCAACACGAACGTCCCATACGTGATCATATATACCTCAGGAGAAAGTTCCCGATCGCTTCGTGGAACACGGTAGCAGACCGTAAACCAAGTTAAATCCGTGTAGATTCATCTCCGTGAATAACCTGGAACGGACCCGACAACAATCATGCCCCCTTTTGCACTAGCTTCGGTCTAGCTCGCGTATTGCCTCCCCCAATCCTTTCCTCTTGCAAACAAGCGCCCGAGTGAAGTCCCAAATTGAATGATCAACTTTCGGATACCAAGGGTTCACAAGCTCACTCTGAACTTGGAGACGAACGCGATGGTGACGGCGCGCCCGAGAATACATGTTCCATCGCCAAACCTTGTTGTGCGCCGAAGCAGACAGCAGTAAGGGAGACGACTAGGAAATAACGCACCAACCACCCGACTCCACAGGGGGCTTGAAATCGCGTGTGTCATCAACAGTTGCCACACCCGTACGTTGTGAAGACGAAGGCGACGTTGGTTCGTCGTTGAAGTTGACGAGGAAGACACCAAAGCTCGTCAAGACGACCCCTAGCCAAAGAGATCCTGGATGGACTAAGTCACAGAAGATGCCCTCCACCCGCGTCAGATCCGCATCGATCGTACTTAAAAGCGAGACTAATGCATCCTAGCCCACCACGCCGGGAAGTTGCTTCTCGACCAAGTAAAGTATGCTCCACCAAAGCCCTGGAACAAGGTTGGGACATACGTAACTTGACACTAGATTGCTGTACAGTGTAGTATATCCGTGAATCAATTCAAGGCGCTCACCTGAAACACGCCAAATGCATGGTAGATCCCAATGACGTGAATGATTGTCGTGAACTCAGAGAAGAGCAGCTATTGGACTTCATGGTCATTGTCTAGCGTTATTCAACCATGAAGAATCATCCATGGAACAAACAATGACCAGTGGTATCACTTGCGAGGTTATTTACATCGACAGTATCAAAGGGTATACTCCAAGAAACATTTTCACGCGTATGATTACAAGAATGAAAGTAAGATGATGCATACCGTAAGCCAGCGGACAGCGAATCTGAGACGTCAACCACCTAGTCGGCCCATTCTGGCTGAACCTTCAGTTTCGCCTTGGGCCAGTATTTACCCCCTGGCAATCCATCCGCTTCCATCCGAATCTTGACCGTCCTGTGCAACTTGATCTTGACGTCCTCTTTAAGCTGCATAGGAATGTGTCTCCCTGCCCCCATGTTGACGCTATACAGGAAAATACCAAGTCAACATATCGCTCACTTGACGCGGGATGGTTGCTTACACAAATTCTTTCTGCCAACGATCGTCTTCGTCTCTCTGATAATGCAACTTTTGCGGAAGCATCTCGAGAATCCACCACCACCGCGCGATCGCCAGTTGATCATAAATAGGACAAAGGGCATCTTCCAAGTCTTCCTGCTCCTCGCTGATGAATGAACCACCGTCACTATCGGCCACGATAGTCGGATCGTTCTTGCAGACTTGGGGTGACGGTACGGAGTAAGCCTTCAAGGAGTCTGGCGTGCCGGGGGGCGGTCGAGAGGGTAGTGTTTGATAAATCGCGGGAGGACGCTCGACAACGTGTGGATATAATGTATCCACATCCATGCCGATCTGCTTGAACATAGAGCGATGGAACATGATCCCTGTGTTGGCGAGGAAACACTGTCTGATCATCCAGCGAAGGGGAATGCGCGCCAGACTATTGCGGGTACCATTCTCAACGGAGCCACCGCCGACGTCTACATGACGCTAAATATGCTGCCTATAGCGCTTAGATAGAACGATGAACATACCAGCATGAACGCCAGCGAACCACACCTCTTCAGAGTTGGTCTCAGTGATATCTTGAGAATACTGGCGTTCGAGTTCTGGCAGGGATGCCTCATGGTGATGATGGCCATTGCTGATCTCCTTGATAACTTTCGGCACGGAGGGCACGTGAACTCTCTTGCAGCTACGTGGCATCTCACCACGCTTGACACCGCGTTTACGGTCTTCCTCTGTGGACCGGTTGAAATAATTAGGTGTGAACCGGCTGTGTGACACTATTAGCCAGACTGGAGCTAGACAAAAGAACAAAGACGTACACTCGATGTTCATCCAGTGATAGAGCATGCCTGAAGTACCGAATGTTGTTATTGGCTTTCGTGAACGGCAACCTGTGGGGAATGATTCCAACGGAATTCACCGTATCCCTAACACGCTCTGGGGTAAATCCGTGCCGCATGATCCACAAAGAAGCCAAGCTTACCAAACACCCACAAATTCAATATCAACATTGATGGAAAACGCCTTTTTGAATGCTGTACTTTGACGCCATCCAAGGTCGTTATCTTGGGAGTACATTTTGTACGCGAATGGCACTTGCTGATGGTTACATCGAGGCAGCAGGCCCACTTTGTGGATCCTACATGATATCAAATAACAAGCCAATGAAAAATCGTACAGATGCCAAGGTGCCAAGACTTACATCCCAGCTAAGGCACGGGCTGTATAAGCACCTCTTGAGAACCCAAAAATGCAAATCTTGTCGCCAGCCTCGTCTACGTGCAACTAAATTCAATATCTAATGAGTAGATTGAAAGAATTCTACGAACAATTTTGCATCAAGAACTCGTAACCACCTAGAATAGGTCGCCATTGTGAATCATATGAAGAGGCGCTAGGGAAAAGCCTGCGTACCCATCACATGTGCGTCAAGGTGATTTCCGACCATCATATCAATGGTCTTCGATATCTTGGCCATGAATGGAGTCGCGATCTCAGGAACGGTGTAGGTTCCTATGCCAGCCTGCGGAGATGGACTACTTGATTAAAAATTGCTCAAGTCCTATGCAATAAACAGACCTGATAGTAAACCATCTGCTGGGTGGGATCGTCCTTACTCAACATGGAGAAGAGTTGGACAATGTTTGAGTTCTGTATATAGTGGTATGATAAGACGAAGGATTGTGAATGTGAAAGGGAGGACTTACGTCTGAATCGAACTGGTCGCCCGTGCCATCAAAACAGAGCACTAGCGTACGGTGGGTGTGAGCTGGAGGTACCACATCTTCCGTGGTATAGGCTGATGCCGGGGGCGACGCCGATAGGCCATTGGCCGGAAAAGTCAACGGCGGGATCAACGGTTTGTCGGACGAGGAAGGGGAAGACGCCATGGTAAGGGTAAGGGCTGGGGGAAGCTGACAAGCCTACCATCCTGCCCGCTGATTAGCTGCTATTTAAATATCTGCGGAAGAAAGACGACCCGTATCGTTGGACCCGAATAACGCTCCAAATGCTAATTTAGACGTAACTTCTGAACCCTTTCCCACAATAACAGAACCAGCGCTGGATGACGTTGAACGTTCTCCACACTGCTTGTCGCGGGTCACCTGTCCGTGTCGTATCACGCTCGTACCATCCTCGACGCCAAGTGTGGCACTGCCTGGGCTTGCCAGTAGCCGGGAAACCGGGTCGTTTTCTCACTATCGCCGGTGTCGGGCGCAGTGCGAAGGCGGTTCCATTCGAGGCCCTTCCGGATTCCGGAATGCTTTTACGCCGATGGCGCCACCTTCGACTACAGATTACATAGTACTAATAGTAACATATGTACCGAGTCATTGGCGGTCCAACTCGTGTCGCATCATGGCCACTCGGAATGGCTGGTGAACAGTCCATGTACTTGCCAGACACGCTCTCCGACATCGACAGCTGCAGATGAGGAGCTATCATGGGGTCTGCGTTGATTAGTAACGAGGTTGACGCAACGCCCACTGTCACTTCTGTCCATCTTGGCTTCCGGGTTGAAGTGTCGAGATACCCGGATGTCGGCGCGAGATGTCAATGAACCTGAGCATATCGTAACGAGTCATGCTGAACCTTGGTGTGACAGAAAATCGAGGGGACCAGTTATGACGCTACGAGATTATTCATTTGTATGGCTCCAAGCGGCCGGGTTAACCGGCATCCTCGGAACACCGCACAGCATTGTGGAGGTGGGTGGCATCTGCAGCAAGTCACCCGCTAGCTCTGTGATGGGCCTCTGAATTGCATCCTATTTTGTGAATTATGAAGCTCTGATAGTATAAACTGTATAAAGCGGATGCAATATAACTTGTTGGGTAAAGTATACGTAGAGCATTTACACAACAGGCAAGAAGCGCGGGGCGCCGACCATGAACACGAAAGGAATACTTAAAGCGAGAAGCGGCCACGAATTGGCACCGAGTCAACCGATCTGTGAACCTAGCGATGTCACACAGCGGGTAAAACGTTGCCCCCATTTGGGAGTTGACAAAGGGGACCGTGTGTCAACGAGCAAACCTTGATGTCCTCGAGGACTCATCAGTACACCCATCGAGTTCTTCTCGGTGGAATAAGCCTGTGAAACTTCAGTTAGGATACACATTGAGGTGGGTCTTCGTAAGAATAGGGGTCTGAGTGTGGTATCAAACGGTGACGACTGGAGAGAAAGGCAAACTTACAAGGTCGAAAGAGTTTATTCGGACCAGTACCAGGAATTGTCTACTAGAGACAAGTTCGCTGGTAGACAAAAATCGATATGGTCAGGACCGACCCAATAACAACGAATTGAATCTCGAAAGATCAGAGCTGCTTCGTACCAGAAAGTGGGTCAAGCTCGTTGACCTGGTGAAGCCATGTATGCGCACGCTAACGAGGACCGGCCAGCCTATCTAGTTGACTGTAGGAGTCGCTTTGAAAGAGTCGCGGCTAAGACTCGATTGGCTTGCGGTCGAGAAAGGTTATCGGATCGCCAGCTAAACAAACTTGGATGCTGTGTCGGTCACTACAACGCAGTCCGGGCTTTGCCGGTGTACGTTTCGATCATCCAACACTCTACTACTAGACTCCAGGAGCCCAAGTAATGGATGGCCCAGTGCAGAAAGAACGCAAGAAACCGGGTCGGGTACCGACGTCCTGCGCCGAATGTAGACGGTACGCCTGCTGTCCAACCTTAACCTAGTAATGTGATTCAGACATTTACGATTTGCTATCCTGCGACAGCCTCAAACTCCGCTGTGACCGCAAAGTTCCTTGCGAGAACTGTTCTAAACGTGGATGTGGTAGCATATGTCCCACTGGTAATGGCATAGTATTTGAATCCTAGTTCATCATTCAAATTCAAACCTTCAAGGATCCTTGACAACAGGGAAAGGCAACAGGTGAACACTGTGACCCTCCTGTTCTAGAATCATACGTGATATAACATTGTCAGATTAATCCTCACAAGCACCGCTGAATTACACAACAAGATTGAATCAATGTCTGCACGTATTCGCGAGCTTGAGGAGGCCCTTGCTAAGAAATCCGATGATTCACATCGTTCTCTGGTGGGTGACCACTCTAGCGGTCTCCAGAGCAGCACGGGGAAAACTCCGAAGGAGACCGAAACTGACGGTGTCATCGATGCTTTTGGTATTTCAAACCAGCATCTTGCGGTACGGTACGATGACGGATTCATCAGGAACACTTACAATTGGTGACCGAGGCGAAACTAGCTTCATGAGCAGTACAGCCAGATCGGAGGTATGTTTCACATTGTGCTATACAGTCTCAGATTATGGTCACGTTTCTTACGTCCTTGCAGTATCTCGTTGGGGTAATCCTGACCTTTTCATTTTCTTATGATATCTTATTTGCATGCGTTCACTATTTAGCGTCCTCTCCACAAAGCACCAACATGGGCAACACTGGTGAAGAATTCACGTCTCTCGGCGCGTGTGATAAATGCTTCGATGCTCGAACATGACGTTACTCCCGTTGACAATGAGTTGCAGCAACTTGTGATGGGTTACCGCCCACCGTTATCAGAAGCCATTCGATTGTGCGAGATATATCTGGAATGGGGAAACACATTGTTCGCTATTCGTATTCTCCCTTCAGCAGAAAGAATTGACGATTTTGCTAGATGGACCCCGCTCTCGCGTCACGAGTTACTCGATGAGATAACAGGGAGTGTCTATTGTGCAGAGTGGGTGACTTAATTTCATTATGTTTCAGGATCTAACTCTTCAAAAGCTCCTACGAATCAATTCCAGATCCTCATGCCCTGTCGCTCCTCTTCAGCATTTTTGCCCTTGCGTCCTTATTTGATCTCGGACGGGCGGCTTACAGTATCGAGGCTTACGAGTACTATATATTATCTCGCGTTGCGCTAGAGTTCAGTTCACCGTGCGCAACCACCACCTTGCAAGCGGTCTTTGTCTTGGTATGTCGATTCTCGGACAACAGTGGCCGTATGTCCGCAACATTAATGGCACAGGCAAATAATATCCAATGGCTTGATTTAAGTAACTTACAAATGGACCCCAGCTGGGCTTACTCCCTCGCCGGCCTAGGGGTCAAACTTGCTTACCGAGTGAGTATCCCTTGGACTATTTCAAACGTGTGCTCATCCTCTGTAGATGGGACTCCGTACGTTGCTTTACAATCCTTTTCAGCTGCTTCCCCTTATTTGTATAAAAGACCTTCATAGTGCGCGCTTTCGACTCGAAAAGAGTATTGCCCAGAAGCGGAACACCGTTTTCTGGCAAATGTTTGCGATGGATACGATGCTCGTAAGCGTGCGACCCCTCTATCTCCCGTATACTCATACAGGAGCTCAGAGCTTTTATACTGGACGACCTCCAAACGTCTCGGTAGATTGGATAGACGCCCCATACCCTGACGATGAATTCCCACTGAAGAATGATAAGGGAGAGCTAGAGATGGGCTGTGAGTGTGATTCAGCTCTTAAGTGCCGGGTAAATGAAATAGATCATCGACAGGGCATTCTTGGTCCTGGAGGTTCTCAAGACTGTGGCATGAGGTATTGGTTGCTGCCTTTGGCGCAAAAATTCCGACGTATAGCACGATCTTGGAGCTTGATCGGAAGATTCGTGATTTTCCGATCCCTTCACATCTACAGCTTCAATGCATATATACTACTGAACCTGGACCTCGAGGTATTTTGCAGCAGCTCCTCGTTCTGACGATAAAGGAGTCTGGTGAGTAACTTCTTATACACACCTCGTACGTATGCTCATCTCATTCTCGCAGTACTTCTCAGCATCCACAGACGTTATTTCTCACAGGCGTTGCAAGATTGTCCCAGCGACCCGCTGAAACACAGATATGGCCCCTCTGTCATGGCCATGTATCGGTCCGCCTGGCGGTTGATCATAAGCCACGTGTCCGGAGTCGACCGTATTCCAGACCTTGTAGCACGACTACCGATCTTTTGGTCCCAGGCACTTTCCGCCTCCGTACGCCAAATAAAGTATGACCATGCAAGTAGAGTGACTGATCCTATTTCTTCTAGATTGTCATGTGCATGATTGTAACTCGAGCACCAAGTTCTAACATGGCCGCGTCATCGCTGCATGAGATCGACGTAGTATACAATATGTTTAAGAAGACGGCTCCGACTACCAGCAACGCCAGTAACCTTTTGGCATGTTTCTTTTATTGCTTTCCTGTAGAACTCGAAGGCTAACATCACGCCTAGGAACACATCGAGAAGATATGGCACAAAGCCCACGCGAACGTCCACCATCCTCGCTCGGAGTGCATCTTGTCTCGCGCAGAACTTGACAGGGTGGGAGGTGGTTCGACGAGTATCATCTCGAAGACGAGTAATACATGCTCGCCTTGTAGTTATTCTTCTGCGGAATCTTCTCCTGACCCCTCCACACCCTGCTCAACACCATGCAACGTCACCAAACCCCCATGCGTTCTCAGTTCGTCCGATTTTTCTTCATCGGACGTCCATCCGAGGATCGTGCAAGACATGCAGAGCTTCGAGGGGTTCCAAGCATCGACTGCTACTGGAAGCGGACCCGACTACGCACCTCCAGAACTGTTCTCGCAGTCGATGGTGGACACGCAGTTCAGCCAGTTCATCGAAGCGGAAGCCTCCAAGGCACAAGAAGCCTTGAACACGTTTTACCCGGCTCAGCCACAGTCGTTCTATCCGCCTAGTGGGGTGCACTCGATCGAGGGTATGGCTTTGGACTCGAGTTGGCAGAGTTTCATGGAGCAACTTGGATTTTGAATTTGGGTGGTGGTCGGGCAAATTGAGGTCGTGCCCTTGTGTTACAGTAATCTTGTCTCTCCCCCGTGCCCTTTGCCTTTTCCTTGTAATTTAGTACACGTAATCGCAGGTGCTTATCATTTGATGTGAACAGACCCTGGAACGTTCGGTGGAGGAAAACACGAGGGCTTCTTTTAGGCGCTATGTCGCTTAAACTTGGCCGGGTGGACGAGTTCTTGAGCATTCAATGAAGGGCATACATGTTAGATTCTAGTCACCGATGGGTTGAGGGACGGTAAGACCATTCCGCTTGACGTTCATCGCAGGACTTGTTGTGTTATTTATTCCAGACTACACGTCGGATACGATTCAACGTACACGTACCAGCACCACCGATAGTAGAAGTCTCGTAGCACTTGTCTCTGTTCAGATGTGTTTTTCGGACCAAAACCGGAACCAAGGGGGAAATATACCTCCTATAAGCTCGCGATGTATCCCATTTCTGTAGTTGTGGCCAAGGGCCAGTCACTCGCAAGTTATTGACGTAGAGAATTTATAGACCACGTGATCATAATGAGGGCGACGAAGCCCTACTAAAGCTGCCTAGGACACTGTCCGTCTGCTATGGCAACTATCCTCAACTCGGCCTCAGAATCTTCGTCCTCTCACCATGCATGCCCAAGGTCATCTTTCACTTCGTCATCCACGGCGCTTCCCCAACTGAGAGGGAAAAGCCGGCCGACGAGGAGCGCTGCTACTACGCGATTGATGTATGTCCCCTCGCGCCCCTTGTCCAATTCCTTGTCCGACTTCTCTTCATCCCACGAGCAACCCTCTTTGGCCGGATCGTGTTCCTCGTCTCGCTCAGCGTGTCGTGGGTGCATCACTCCTACCTATCCTCGTTAGAGAAGGAGAAGATAAAGATATTCATTCTTCCACGGAGTTGAGCGCTCATCCCCAGAAGAGGACCGTACGTGTTGTTTCCAGATCCTTTGTGAGTATATCAAACAATACACCCGTTTGGAACGTGTGGAGGGAGAAGGTCGTCACGCAGTTTCATGGACATTGGCGATGATTCCCTGAAGAGGGCTAGATTGTCATGTGCATGATTGTGACTTGAGCACCAAGTTCTAACATGGCCGCATCATTGTTACATGAGGTTGGCATGGTATACGATGTATTCAAGGTGGTCCCGACCACCAGTAATACCAGCAACTCTTTGGCACATCCCTTTCATCGCTTCCCTGTAAAACTTGAAGGCTAACATCTCGCCTATCGAGAAGGTATGGCGCACAAGCCACGCGAATGTCCACCATTCTCGCTCGGAGTGCATCTTGTCTCGAGGAGAGGTGGGAGGTGGATCGACGAGTATCATCTCGAAGACGAGCAATGCGTGCTCGCCTTGTAGCTGTTCTTCTGCAGCGTCTTCTCTGACCTCTCTACGCCCTGCTCAATGCCATGCAACGTCACCAATCCTCCATACATTCCCAGTTCTCTCTTTGTCGGACGTCCGTCCAAGAGTCATGCAAGGCATGCAGAGCTTCTCAGAGGGGTTCCAAATGTCGACCACTGGGACAGGCGGAGCCGGCTAGCACCTCTCGGACAATTCTCGCAGTCGATGGTAGACACGCAGTTCAGCCAGTTCATCGAGGCAGTAACCAGCAAGGTACAAGAAGCCTCGAACACGTTTTACCCTGCTCAGCCACAGCCGTTCTGTCCGCCTAGTGGGTTGTACTCGGTTGGCTTTGGACTCGGTATGGCAGAGTTCCACGGAACAACTTGGATTTTGACGTCGGGTGAATGTCGCGCGAATTAGGGTCGTGACCTCGTGTTAGTCTCGTCTCTTCTCCGTGCTCTTTGCCTTGCTTCTCCTTGCGGTTTAATACATGTAATTGCAGATGCCTTGTAATTTGATGCGGGTAGACCCTGGAACGTTCGATGGGGGAAAACATGAGGGCTTCTTTTAGGCGCTACGTCGCTCCATGCTACGATCATCCTCCGGTGCAACGTTACGTGTTCTCGATTACTATGTCGATCCTTGCCGGATGCTAGGGTACCTATTTATGCCGCCGAAGGAGGTGAGCACCACCCACTCCATAGAATGCCTCCACTCAGTCTCCCCGGTATACTCCCTGTAAAACCATCCCACTTCAATCTCAACACAGCCGGCGTAGCTGGCTTTTTCGGGGGTGAAGAAGCCATTTCAGCGATGCATACCGTCCATCTTTACAAAGGCAGACGGTGGCTTGGGTGGTTCAACTCCCCAGGGAGTTACACCATAGCGAAACGTTTCGGTAGAATGGCAAACTCGCGTTTCTGGGATGGATTGTTTCCAGGCCCGAACGACTCGCCGGCCGTTTCGTTCGGCCTCGACGGCAAGAATGGTCCTCGATATATCGCAGCCCTGTCTGGGACGACAATGCCCACGGGGCATCTGGCTTACTTGACGATGGAACGGAGCAAGGTCTTGAACTCGGGGGAGGAAGTAAAACATATAGGATGGAGGGAGACGACCCCTTGCCGCGTTGCCTACCTGGCCATGAAGAAGGTCGACTATAGTACCCCTGTTGAACGACTACCCCTCGGCGCGGCCTCGGGATGCCTTGCAATCTTCGCCATCGTTACTAGCATTGTGGCCTGCATCATGTGTGCGCTGATCTACGATTGGTTCAGCTTCTTCATGATCTCGTTCGGTATCATCTCCAGTGGCTTCGCGAGCCTTATCATCGGCGATGGGAGGCTCGCCATTAAATTCGTGAACCCAGCCTCGGGGGCTCCACCTGGCCACGGCATACTGATAGGAGAGGGCAGGGTGGTGGTGATCAAAGGGGAAGAGCGGGACGTGAACGCCATCACAAAAGGACGTTTCATTCTCGAGACGGGTAGTATTAGGGGCAGAATGATTTCGTGGTTGAAGCTGCTAGTAAACTGGCAGAATGGCAAGCGGACGGATTCGGGACGGGACGATGATACCAGGGAGAACGAGCGAAGCAGTGAAGGGACCAGACTGGTGCCAGACGAGGGGAAAGAAGGGGAAACCGAGAGGAAAAAGTCGGCCGACCCGGAGTGCCGCTACCACGCGATTGGCGTATGCTCCCTCGGGCTCCTCGTCCAATTCCTCGTCCAACTTCTCTTCATCCCACAAGCAACCCTCTTTGGCCAGATCATGTTCCTTGTCTCGTTCGGCGCATCATGGGCGCATAACTCCTACCTATCCTCGTTAGAGAAGGAGAAGGTACAGACAAAGATACTCTTTCGGAAACTCGAAGACCCGGAGATGCGCCGATTTTGTGCTGGAACGAGGACAACGATGGCAGTTTTCGCTTGTCTGCTGCTCTTCCACGGGGTCGATCCCCCAGAGTCTCCAGAAGAGCGTGAGGATTGTTCGTGTCGTCTTCGGATTCTCCGTGAGTGCATCCCAAACGATACACCTGTTTGGAATCTGTGGAGGAAGAAGGTCGTCGACCAGTTCCTGAAAGTCGACAATGGCACTTCCGAGTTGACCTGCTTGGAGAGAAAAGAGGGGGATCCAGTATTTTCAGCGTCGAACGACAATCTCTTTGGAGATTTACTCAAGGATGCGCGTGCGGCGTTTGAAGGATATTTCAATGTTCGTGATGACCCCAAGGTGTCGAAGGGGCTGACTCAAGCGGCAGCCATCTAAATCCCTGATCATTTATACTAAAGAATCCTCGGGCCGTTTCTCGCTGACGCCCCTGGCTGGCGTGTCATAGCGTTGATGTAGCGCGAGCCTCTGACGGTTTGCTCCCAATTCTAGTACCCCTTACTCTTCACAATTTTATCTACAACGTCGTATCCACTTTTTTGTCCTCCGTTTCCTATATGCTATCCATTGGCATGTGTTACTATGTAAAACTGATCATCTTGTTGGTTGAAAGTCAGCTTCTACTACCTTTGCACCCATTCGAGCTC
Organism: Brasilioporus rufonigricans; assembly: GCA_038089195.1. NCBI lineage: Eukaryota > Fungi > Basidiomycota > Agaricomycetes > Boletales > Boletaceae > Brasilioporus > Brasilioporus rufonigricans. The sequence goes on from JBBPKJ010000292.1 coordinate 24,779, forward strand.
GAACCGTCGGTCCGCTTTTTCTGAGTTCGCTGCTCGCCACCGTTATTCCCCGGTAAAACCTCTATTGAACCTTTTCCTAGGATTCGTTGCCTCACCCTCATCGCGGTGTAGCCCCGGTCCCCCAAATATCACCGACCACCTGTAATCATATACAATCCACTGCGTACGTACCAGGGTCGTACGAATATTTGTTACTGTTGTAACACTGCTTGGTCCTGAACGTTTGAACGGGTACAGACACGACCGAGTCATTTTTTCGGATAATGATTTGGAACCTGAGGAGGAGACCTTGATCCGAGAAACGCCTGCTTCACTAGAAGCTCACGCTGTACACGGCATGTATAGTTGTGGACGACCGGACGAGTAACGAAATGTGCTCAAGATACTGACCGTCCACCCCAACAACCATCCCCGCCGAATCCCCAGACGGAGACTCTTCGTCCTCCATATCCCTGCCCACAACTAGGAACACCTCAGCCAGATCGTGGAAGCCATCACCACGTGTATCCAGGGCCACATTCAACGTGCTGTCCGCACGCGACAGCTTATAGGTAAAGTCACATCATGCGTGACCTGACAGGCAAGAACAAAGAGTAAGGGGGTGGTTGTCGAATTTAGCCAGTCGGGAGACTGAGAACATGGCTCTTATCACGGAGTCCAGACCGCCCCAGCGAAGTATGGCCGTCCTGCGGGGTGGAGATATTGAAGGCGTAGGAGGCGATAACAAATCATTCTACAGGAATGTCTCCTCTCGGCACACCTCTTGCACATTCCAAGTTCAATTTCAATTCAGCCAGCGTAGCTGGATTTTTCGGGGCGAAGAAGCCCTCATCACCATGGGGACCATACGCCTCTTCGACGGTAGACAGTTTGGAGGTACAACTTCCCAGGAAGTTATGTGATGGCGAAACATTTGGGTAGGATGGACCAATTCACGTCTCTAGGATGGATTATTTCCAATCGCGAACGAATCACGAGGCCGTGGTGTTTGCATTTGGTGGTAAAGGGGGACCGCAATACCCTGCAGCCTTGTCTGGGAAACTGGGGCGAAAATGCATGCGAGGCATCTAGCTTACCTGACGATGGAATGGAGCAAGATGGAACCAGAATGGATAGAAGGGAGGGTGACGACTCCTCTCGATGTTGCTTACCTGGCGATGAACTATGATACCCCCGTTGAACGACTACGCCTCAAGAACACCCTCCTTGGGCTTATCCCTGTCACCATCAGCGTCGTAACCCGCATTATGTGTGCGCTGCTCTACGATTAGTTCAGCTTCCCCATGACCTTGATTAGTATCGTCTCCAGTGGTTGGACTGGCCTTGTCATTGGCGAAGGAAAGCTCGTCATCGAAACAGGGAGGGAACTGCCCCTTGGCATTCCTCCGGGCAATGGCATACTGATAGGAGAGAACAGAGCGGTGGTGATCAAGGGAGATGAGCAGGATGTAAAGGTCATCACGAGAGGCGGTTATGATATCAGATAGACGCATATCCCAAGAATGACGAACAGAAGGGAACTGCACGTCGTTACTGCAACAACAGTATATGCTACTTCTTGCTCCTTGCCCAATTTCTTCTCCAAGTCCTCGTCCCCGCAAGGAACCTTCTTTGTCCAGATCATGTGCTTCATCTCGCTCGGTGTCTTGTGGGGTATAACTCCTACTTGGACTCATTGGAGAAGGAGAAGGTACAGGCACGTATACTCTTCCAGACGCTTTGGATCGGAAACCAGGAGATGCACTGCTTTCGCGCTGGAACGAGGACGACTATAGGAGATTTCGTTTGTCTGCAGCTTTTCCATCAGGGCGAAGGCCTGTCCCCGGGAAAGAGCCACAAATTCCGCGTCCAGACCCTCAATGAATGTATATCGAACGATACGGATGTTTCAAGGAAGCGGTGGAAGGGGAAGGTCGCCCAACAGCTCCTGGGCAGAGACGAGGAGGGGTCCAACGAGTTGCCTTACTTAACAATAGCCGGGGAAGACGAGGCACTTTCAAAGCCAGACAAAAAGCTCCTCGGGGTGCTATTTGAGGATACGCGTACAGCATTGTAATGCAGAGTATTTCCGTGTTACGGTGGATTGCCTGCTGATTCTGGTCACCAAAACGTGAAAGAATCATAGGACTGTTTCATTTCAGTATGTTCATGACAGGATTCCCTGATCATTTACTGACTACATATTTTTAGGTACAGATCGGCAGATGTGTACTAGAAGCGTGCGCGCATATGAAGTTCCTGTTCGTGAACATCGATGCTCCGGTGGCACGGGGTCGGTGTCACGGTGTAATGTAATAGGAAGGATGTGGGCAAAAGCCCAGGGGGCTTTCTAGCCTGAAGCACGGATGGATGGGGGCGAACTGCCACGAGGGTGGACTGCGAGTGGGTAGTGAGCAGTTCACCAACCTACAGCAACAGCTGGAGGCTGTGCAACGGGCGAATGAGTCCGCTGCAACTGCAGGAGGGAGTGGTGGGCAGGCGCGACGAAAGGGGGGCGAGGGGGGCGGCGAGGGGGTGAGACGAGGCGAGAGCCACCAGTCCTCAGCCGAATAGCGACAAGCAAGCGTCAATCAAACAATGATTCCTTGTTTGGACTTACTGAGCGCTAAGATAGTTCCCCCTTGTTGCTGCAAATGACTGGGACCAACAACTCCGTCCAAGTAAACCCAGAGCAACTCCAAACGATCATCATATGACCCCTCCTGCAATGGACATATGTCGATGTACTGCCTTACATTGTCTGGATGAAAAGCCAATGATTGGAAACATCGCCCAGCATCAGAGTTGTCATGGCATCATCGACCGGCATGCGAGGGACGGTAAATCAAATTTGGCCTTCTGTCATCCGCCGCCCTTCACAAGGGACTTCGAGTTATCATACACATGATGATATCAGGTGACACCACTCCGCTCAAACGACACGCCTGATGCCGAGCAGAGAGTCCCAGAACTTCGGAGGGGTGCCATCGTACGTGGTACTTGGCTTCTTCCGCATGCCTATCAGACATTGTTCACCCCAAAACATATATTGCAACCCTTTTCCTCGCGAGCTCAGACGTTATTTGGCCTGAATTCGACTGCATAGATCAGAGTTCTTGGCCACCAACGAGGGGCATCAATGTCGTGATTATCCCCTCCCGCGACGTAACCTGTTCACGTACACATTCCCAGCCTTCCTGGAGTACTTATTTATGGAGCCGAAGGTGAAACATAACCTACTCCAAAGAATGGCCCCCCTACATCTACCAGGTATACTCCCTGTAAAACCATCCCACTTCAATCTCAACACAGCCGGTGTAGCTGGCTTTTTCGGGGGCGAAGGGGCCATCTCGGGAATGCATACCGTCCATCTTTACAAAGGCAGACGTTGGCTTGGGTGGTTCAACTCCCCAGGGAGTTACACCATAGCAAAACGTTTCGGTAGAATGGCAAACTCGCGTTTCTGGGATGGATTATTTCCAGGCCCGAACGACTCACCGGCCGTTTCGTTCGGCCTTGATGATAAGGGTGGACCTCGATACATCGCAGCCTTGTCTGGGACGACGATGACCACGGGACATCTGGCTTACCTGACGATGGAGCGGAGTAAAGACCTAGACTTGGGGGATGTAAAAAAGATAAGATGGAGGGAGACGACCCCTTGCGACGTTGCCTACCTGGCCATGAAGGAGGTCGACTATGGTACCTCTGTCAAACGACGACCCCTCGGCGCGGCCTCGGGATGCCTTGCAATCTTCGCCATCGTTACTAGCATTGTGGCTTGCATCATGTGTGGGCTTATCCACGACTGGTTCAGTTGCTCCATGATCTCGTTCGGTATTGTCTCCAGTGGCTTTGCTACCCTTGTCATTGGGGACGGGGAGCTCAAAATCAAATTTGTGAACCCAGCCTCCGAGTCTCCCCCAGGCCATGGCATACTGATGGGAGAGGACAGGGTGGTGGTGATCAAAGGGGAAGAGCGAGATGTGAATGCCATCACAAAAGGACGTTTCATTCTTGAGACGGGCAGTGTTGCCAGCAAAATGATATCGAGCTGGAAGCTGCTTCTTAAGAAGGATGGTTTTATGGGCAGAATGATTTCGAGGCTGCTCCCAAATTGGCAGGATGGTAATCGGACGATCTTGAAACGGGACGACGCAGGGGGAAAAAAAGATACCGAGAGGAACAAACAAGGTGAAGAGGGGAGCAGACTGACTGACGAGGAAAACAAACAAAGCAGTGAAGGGGGCCAACAGGGCGGTGAGGGGAGTGGACAGGGCGGGAAGGGAGCAAACAGGATGACAAAGGAAAAAAACGGGCGGACGAAGGGAACAAGCACAGCGGTGGAGGTGCCAAACACGATGGTGAAGGAAACAAACAAAGAAACGGCCCTAAAGGAAGCAAACAAGGCAGCAAGCTGACGAAGAGCACTGCTACCACGCGATCGGTGTATGCTCCCTCCTACTCCTTGTCCAATTCCTTGTCCAACTTCTCTTCATCCCGCAAGCAACCCTCTTTGGCCAAATCATGTTCCTTGTCTCGTTCGGCGCGTCATGGGTATATAACTCCTACTATCCTCGTTGGAGAAGGAGAAAGTACAAACAGAGATGCTCTTGGGTGCCATAAGATGCGCCGATTTCGCGCGAGAACGAGGACGACGATGGCGGTTTTTGCTTGTCTGCTGCTCTTCCACGGGGTCGATCCTTCAGAGTCTCCAGAAGGGCCTGACGGTCGTTCGTGTCGTCTTCGGATTCTCCGTGAGTGCATCCCAAACGATACACCTGTTTGGGATCTGTGGAGGGAGAAGGTTGTCGACCAGCTCATGGAAGTCGTCGGCAAAAGCACTTCCGAGTTGACTTGGATGAAACAGGAAAGGGAACCGGCGCTTTCGGGGCAGGGCAGCCAGCTCCTCGGAGACTTGCTCATGGATGCGCGTACGGCATTTGAAGAATATTCGTGATGGATTACCTCCTCATTCCCGGGCTGTTCCTTAAGAAGTCAAGGGGACTGAGTCACACGCCGGCCGAAGTCCTTGATCGTTCATGCTAAAGGATTTCCAAACCATTACTTGCGGTCGCCCCTGGCTGACGCATCGTAGCGGTGATGTCACTCGCACCGGTGGGGTGTTCGACTATGGACTCGTCTCGGACGGTTTACTCCCGATCCTAGTACCCTTACTCTTTACAATGTTATTAACTGTGACGCTATCACCTATGTAGGACAAATGCGAGAGATAGGGATCAAATTGCCGTCATACGGAAAACTAGCCCTGCCGCGGCAGCTTTTGGTCTTTGGAGGGTGTTGACAACATGTACAGTATGTTTCTCGCACTGGCACGAGTCGGAGGGACTGCTAGCACTGTCCTTGTTCAGGCCTTCCTGTTGCATACAGTGAACCAACACTAATAGCATCAGTAAATCATTTATGTAATGTGCAAGACTGTACAGGGCTTACAGTACAGCTGTCAGTCACAGAAAGGGTACCCCCGTACAGCACCGTATAGTGCATACAGGCGTACAGCGCCAATATTTGCAGTTCACTTTTTCTGCCCTCCACTTTCTTCACGCTAGCTTTTTTCGTAGAACCAAGATTGTATTGCATCATAGAATACATAAGACTATTTACGTGTCTTAAATCAAAGTGGTGGGACTCACCTTGCTCTCGAGACGTTGTCGTCATCCTTGAGACAGTATGGTCATCGTCGTCTTGCCCTTGAGGTGTCAGGTTGAGGTCGACATGTCTCACTCTCGAGACGTCGTGGTCAACGTCGTGGTCATCATCATCATCGTCCTCGTCCTCGTCCTCATCCTCACCTTTGTCTCTGTCCTCATTGTATCACTCGCGATACGTTATGGTCATGGTTGTCGTTGTCATCGTCGTCCAGGACGACGATGACAGGTTTCGGCCATGCTTTCGTCATGCGACCGCCGCCGCCGTCTTCGCTGCGTCGTGGCATTTGCCTCGAAGGCGTCGTCGTCAATGTCTCGTGGCTTTGGCCATGTGACCGCCACCGTTGTCGTCGTCTTTCTCATCGCGCCGTGGCATTGGCCACACGGGCGATGTCGATGTCGTCATCGTCGCGCCATAGCTTTGGCCACGCGAGCACCCTTATCTTCATCTCCGTCACGCCACGGCGTTGGCCATCCCCGTCGGCGTTGTCGTCCTCATCGCGCCGTGGCATTAGCCGCATGGGTAATGTTGTCGTCGTCATCACTGTTGCTGTCGTACCCGTGAGACATCGTTGTTGTCGTCGTT
>JBBPKJ010000293.1:0-30861 GCA_038089195.1 Brasilioporus rufonigricans
GTAGGAATGGAGATGTCAGGAGAACAGAGGAACTGAGGTATCAAGGTGAAACATATCAAAGAGATAAGTAATGGAAGTCCGGAGTTGGTCTGGAGTAAGGAAGACAAGACTCAACAAGTAAAGATAGTCTGGAGGTGAATAAGATAGTTTGGAGTTGAGTCTGGAGGACTGGAGTTTGACTTGGTGAATCTGGTATGTGACAGTATCCCCCTCTTAGGCCTGAACTCCTGAAGGCCATTAGCACGTGAATTTGTTGATTGGCATCAGAGTTGAAAAACGGAGTTCGGAATTACCAGATAAATAGTCAGGGTGCTTGGAGTGCATTCTCATTAGTATCCATCACCATGTCTGACATCGCCGACATCAGAGACTGGTCCAACGAACACCTCGCAGAGGACCCAGACGATGATGAGGTCATGTGGAATGTGAAGTCCAGTGAATGAAGGAGGCATGTGAAGGCAAAGAAGGAGGAGGAGTGGAGGCAAGTGGAGGAGGAGTGACGGTTGGCAGAGGAGGAGGCCACAAGAGCATGAGCGAAGGCTGAGAAGGCAGCCAGGAAGAGGGTGAGTCACACCGGAGTCAACAGAGGTAGCAGACTAATGAAAAGCCTTAGGCAGAGCAAATCCAGAGGGAGCAGGCGGAGGCAGGGCCGAGTGCAGACAAAGGGAAGGGCAAGGAGAAAGCATAGGAGGACAAGTGTGAGCGGTGTGTTTGCCACAAGCTGGTGTGCAAGGCTGAGGTTGGCAAGTCCACCACATGCTTGGCATGCCAGGAGGCGAAGGCGAGATATGATTGGCCCAGGGAGGAGAAGTTGGAATAGAGGATTCAGAAGCAGAAGGCAAAGGAGACAGAGGAAACAGAGGAAGAAGTGGAAGAGGAGAAGAAGAAAAAGTCAAAGAAATGGGTGCAGACAGAGGGTGAGGGATCATTGAGGGGTCAAGGAAGCACAGAGGATGCACTGGTGAATGGTATCAGCAAGCTGACAGAGTGAATATGCCAGCTAGTGGCGGGGGTTGAGTTGCTCCAGAGTGCAGTCCAGATGGGCTTCAAATACCAGAATGAGTGGCTGGGCAGTCTGGTCCAGCTCAAGGCTGAGGAGATTTACAGAGAGGAAGGGTCAGAGATGGAGGAGTTGGATGATATGGATGAAGTGGAGGAAACGGAGGCAGCAGAGGCAGTGGAGGAACTGGCAGAGTTAAGGGAGGAGTTGCAGAAAGACGCATGGAGGGGCTTAGTAGAGGAGGTGAGGCTGCTGGCAGAGCAGCAGGCAAGGGAGTCGGAGGAGAACGGAGGAGTGGAGGTCGAGGAGGACGATGATGATGTGGAGGTGTAGATACTGTCATTGCCTCTGTAATTAGAATAATTTGTGTGAACATGTCAATTCTCGGATCAAGCAGAGTGAAGTCCGGGCTTGTCCAGATACCAGAGATGAAACTCTTCAACAAGTTTGGAGGCGTGACTAAGTTCAGTGGCTAGAAGCCATGAAGTTTCTTCATCAGTACCCTCATAACCAGACCATCATAGCAAGTATAACAACTTGCAATTCCGGCACCTCCGATCTATCTTGGAGTCAAGGATTTTGGAGATCTCGTACTCTGGTTCTCTGTCGACTTCAACCAGAGGCAGAGGTGACTGGATACAGTTTGGAATTGTGTTGGGAACAGCTGGTTCTAACTGAGAGACATGGAAGACAGGGTGAACGGATTTCATGTTTTCAAGGAGACGAAGGGTGAAGGAGAGTGAGCCTGCCTGAGCGATGATAGGATACGGACCAAGGTTTTTCTTGGAGAGTTTCTTAGATGGTCAGGTAGAGCGGAAGTACTTGGCTTTAACAAATACCTGGTCACCAACCTTCAAGTCTGGTGCTGGAGTTCATTTGGCGTCTGCTGGTCCTTGGACAGTACTCAAATGCATGCAAGAACTGGACCTTCACCTCAAACGAGAAAAATGTTCCTTTGCCACTGATGAAGTAGAATACCTTGGACTTGTGGTTAAACCAGGACACATAGCAATGGATCCAGTAAAGCTGGATGGGATCACTAAATGGTCCGTCCCTACTTTGGTGAAAGAAGTAAGATCACTCCTCAGATTCACCAATTTCTATCAGTGATTTATCCCTGACTATTCCAACATCACTTGCCCTCTCATAGACCTCACCAAAAAGGCCCAAATGTGGAACTGGTCTCCCTCTTGTGAAACCACATTCTCTACCTTGAAAGAACAATTTTTAAAAAAACCTGTTCTCCAACTCCCCAACACCTCCAGACTCTTTGCCATTGCCACAGATGCTTTCACCTTTGCATCCAAAGCCATCCTTCTCCAAACTGACTGTAATGGAGAATGGCACCCTTGTTCCTACCTGTCCTAGTTATTCTCCCCAGCAGAATGAAACTACAACATCTATAACCAAGAGCTCATAGCCATCCTCCATGCCCTAAAAGGATGGTGCCAATACCTCCTCAGATCTCAATTCCCAGTACAAGTCTTCACCAATCATAAAAACTTGACCTGCTTCCATAAACCTCAACATCTAAACCAAAAACAGGCTCATTGGCTCCTTGACCTCTCTGATTTTGATCTAAAAATAATCCATGTCCCCAGGAAACTTCTAACTGGACCAGATGCCCTTTCCAAATGCCCAGATTTCTCTATAACCAACAAAGAGGATGACATAACCCTTCTTTCCCCCTCACTGTTTGTGTGACTCATTAACACCACTGTGAAAACTATGATTTCTAAATACTGCACCAATGACCCATTACTCCTGAAAAAGCCCCAAGACTTTGATGATTACCCACACTGCTCAAAGCCCAACTCTCTGACTGGCAAATCATGGACAGCATCCTTACCTACAAAGGATGTGTTTACATTCAACCAAACAAAGAACTCCACTGAACCATTCTTTAATGGTGCCACAACCACAAAACCACTGGACATCCTGGCATTCTCAAGACCCAGGCCCTGGTTGCCAGAGAGTTGTGGTGGCCAGGCCCAACTTCTAATGTCACCAAATATGTCAAAGGCTGTGCTACTTGCCAATAGAACAAAGTCAACATCCATCCTACTTGCCCCCCACTTACTCCAATTTCCTCTACCTCAAACCTACCATTCTGACAAATCTCTTGTGATCTCATCACCAACCTCCCAGAATCCTCTGGCTTTGATTCACTTTTGGTTATGGTGGACCATGGCCTTATGAAGGGGATAATTCTTTGCCTGACTAAGAAAACTGCCACTGCAGAAGGAATTGCCTTCCTTTTTTACCACAAAGTCTTTTCTAGATTTGGGCTATATGATAAAATTATCTCTGACAGAGGCCCACAATTTGCCTCTGCCTTTGCCAAAGTCCTCAGAAACCTTCTTAACTATGACCCAGCCCTATCCACCCACTATCACCCCCAAACTGATGGGAAAACAGAATGAGTAAACCAAGAAGTCAAAACTTATCTCTGGATATTCTGCAGATCAAATCCAACCAGTTGGGCTGACCAAATTCCCATGGCAGAATTCACTCACAACCACTGACCTCATTCAGTCACCAGAAAATTCCAATTCTTTCTCATAATGGGCTATGAACCCCATGCTCTCCCCTCAATCTTTGCAACCTCTAATGTACCCACAGTAGACACCCACATCAAAGAACTCCTAGCATCCAAAGACAAAGCTCTCACACCCCACAAACTCTCTAGACAAACCATGACTGCCTGAAACTGAAAGAAATTTGTTCTCTGTACCAAAGGACAGAAGGTTTGGCTAGAGGCCCACAACCTGAAAAGGACCATTGTAAGCCTGAAATTCACCTCAAAACAAGAAGGCCCTTTTCTCATCACCAAAGTCCTATCTCCCATCTCTTATCAACTCCACTTACCAACCTCTTGGGGAAAAATCCATCCAGTATTCCACACATCCTTGCTAACTCCTTACAAGGAAAATCCAATCCATGGAAAGAATTTTCCTAAATTACCATGAGAATTAATTGATGAAAATGAAGAATTTGAAATAGAACACATTCTAAAACTCCAGAAAATGCTGATGGACTTCCATTTCCTAATCCAATGGAAAGAATACTCTACCACCAATGACTCCTGGGAACCAGAGTCTAACTTGAAACATTTGCAGTCCACTCTCCAAGAGTACAAAAGACACATCCCTACCATCTTGCCTCCCTCTAACCTTCAAGACAAGGTGCCTCTTCATGAGTGCCCCCTTGAATGAACACCTTGAATAAGAAATACAGACTTCTACTTGCCATTATCCTCTCCATTTTTTTCTTTCTATCCTGTTTTACTTCTGGATTTGCAATTCTTTTTGTACACATTTCTTCACAATATTTTCTTTGACTTTCACCAAATGATATTGCCTTCAACCATACTTCCCCCTCATACCTTTCCTCCACTGAATCTTTTATTACCCTATCTTCCACTACTGCCACCACTGGCTGGAATGTCTATCTTGCTGAAACTGTGATCTCCAATGATATATCACCCTCTAGACAACCCATCCTCTCTGTAGATGTACCACCTCTCACCCATTCAATCTCTGATGGGTTCCCTGATGGTCTTTACCTCACCTGTATTCAAACTATCATGAATGACTTCCATCTTGCCATACCCATCACCACCCATCTTGATATGGGATCCCCTCTCCTCACACTTTATCAAGTGCTTCTTCAAGCTCAATGATTAAACATTGGAAATATCCAATCCACTGACCCCACCATTGCCTTCTTATCCACTATCATCACCAACACACACAGTGAACTGACCAGAGCACTTGGAATCCTAGCCTATCAACTAGAACCAGGAGAATTCATGGCTGATGTAGACTACTACCTCAGAGAGTTAAATCACCAGAACAATGCACTTGTCCATATCTCAATCCCCAATCAAACCTCTACTCCATCTGCATCCTCTTTGCCACTAAATCCTGAAGAACTTCAAATTCTTACTCAAACCAAATATGCCTACCACAAAGCAAGATGACCTGCTCCTGTATCTTATATCCATCCATTATATCAATTCACCTGCTTCCACTGCCATTTCCTTGGATACATCAGAATCAAATGCCCATCCTATCAATGCCATATTTGCCTTCACTGGGCCTCCAGACACAAACAATCCCTCTGCCCCACTCAACAAAACCCTCATAATATCTCTTCTGACTTATCCTCTTCTCCTCCTCATTGCAACCCTTATTGATGAACCTCTGCCTGTATTTCAACTGGAGGTTGAATGCCTTGATGGAGACAACTACCTCTCTCTCCTCCTAGATTACCATCTCCTGGAGATGATCCTTATGATGACTCCACCTATGCCAACATGACTGGTTCCCCAGTTGGACCAGATTTCAACCTGTAAAATAGATTGACTCAGGGGTCAACTATACAAAGGGGGTTGTGTTATGATTGATCTTTTCTTCCCATCTCTGCTTTCTATTTTCTATCTCCAACTGAATATCTTTGTTTTCAATGACTAACTCTTATTTTTCCATATTTGAGTCATGAATTCCCATTAGTCATTCTGCATTACTAACTTTCCAATTTCCATCACATTCTTTCCTGTTCTATGACTACCCTTGAATTGGTCTGTGCACCACCTTTGTACTTATATAAACCATTGCTCTTCAACCATGTACTCTACTCTAGTCTCCTTTGGAATCACATATTCCTTTCTCTAGAAGACTCCACTCTACTTCAAGTGAGTGCTACCATTGAACCCTTTGAACAAATTCTTGTTGCAACCCTTTGTACTAGATGAAATGGAAGATCTTCTGGAACCTCTCATATTCAAAACAGAGACTACATTTATCCCTATCCAGGTTAGCTGTAACATCAACACTATCCAACTTGACCATTGCATCTGCATGGTCTACTGGTGTGGTTGTCTCATCTGCAATGGTAATTGGCTCCACATAGGCATAGTGGCCTCCTAGGTCATCCATGATATCTGCCAGTATGTTCTGACTATCTCCACATGTGTCTTTCCACATGTGTCTTGACCTGTATTGTAGATGTTTGCCTTGACCATTCAACCTTCAATGGTCTTATCTTGGTGCCCTGCTGGACTGTTTGGCTGTTCAACCAGTGACTCCATATGCCCTTCAGGGTCATTGTGATGCTAGACCTGGGTAGAATCTAGTGTAGTCCTGTATGTGCAAAGTTGGTGCTGAAGTCAGCTGGGAGATCCAGGGAGGACTGACAGAGGTTCTGCTTATGTAAGCATACAGGTATTCCAGTATACTGGCAGAGGTTCCTCTGGATGGAGATGAGAAGTTACTTGAGGTAGTGACAAAGATACAGAGTGGTTACCATTGAGAATGTGGAGTGGTTACCACCAAGGAAGGGGATTGGTACCCTTAGAAGTCCACTTAAGGATGGGACAAGAGACTTGGGAACATGAGTAGATTGCTGGTATATAAAAATAGGAAGAACAAGAGTGAGGAAATATATGTAAAGATTGCTGGACTTATATACTACTGTACCTGCTTTAGGGCAGGGGTGGGAAAGGTGACTAATATGCAATCAGAGTGGTCCATGAGTAAGGAGAAATGAGTAATCAGCCAATGAGTCATCTAGAATGAGTCATTGCAAGAAATGAAGTCAGAAAAGAAAAGGAAAGGAAAGGAAAGTAGTAAAGTTGAATCAAACTAAAGACTTGGTGAAGAACAGCCAAAGTGAAGGAAAAAAGTGTAGCATAGAGAAGAAATCATAACATTACCCCTCACTTATGTCCAAAGAGCACAACAAGGGTCTAAAAGTCCAAACTGTAATATCCTGGGGAGCCAGTGGTGTTGGCATACTCTACTTTGTCCCTCTGTTCTTCATAATCCAGGGCAGGAGTGGGAGAAGGTGGCCCAGGAACAACAAGGTGAGGAGGTGGAATGCAAGTAGCATGGTGTGGAAGGCAATCTCTAGTGGATATTCTAGCTGATTTGGAGGATTGGGAGGCTCCAAATGAATTGGATGTGGAGGGTGAAATGGTTGTGGAGCAGTAAGGAGGGGGATGATGAAGCCTGCAAGTACCCTGATTATGGCCTGGGGCAAAGTGAAGACACATTGGGCATTGGTACCAGTTACAATTGGCATGTTCATGGCCCAAGTGACCACATTAGAAGCATTATTTGTTGAACATGGGGTTGTTGATAGTGAGGGAATGATTGCCATGGGTGCCAGTCCAATGATCATTGATCCTGTTGAAGAGCAGAAGCTCTTCAGGGTCTAGGGGTGACAAGAATGCAGATGGGGTAGTGACAAGGGCCAGATTACGTGGGAACACTGCTGGGGTATGGTTGACTGCTTCTAGCTCTTGAAGGTACCTGTCTAAATCTTTTAAGAATTCTCCAAACTTGAGTTGGTAGGCCATTTGGTACAGATGGTGGGCTAGGTTTTGGTGGACACTGAGTAGGACATTGTTGATAAGGGCAATGGGGACATGGGAATTTTCCTGCAGGGTGAAGATATGAAGGCATTCTACCTGTAAAAGAGCCCCATATAGGGCAAAGAGAGGGGAATTTGGATCTAAAGAGGTGGCAATAGGAGTAGTAAGGTGAGGGTTGGTGATGAAGTCTTGGACATGCATGCTATATTCTTTCATGGCTTCTCCATCTCTAGAATGAAGGCCATGAAAGGGAACATCTATGGCATGCACTGGGAGGTGGATGGAAGGGAACAGGGCATTTGCCATATGGATTGGTTCAATGGAGTTGGTGGCAGAGGAGATGGTGGAGATGGGGTTGGTGACAGAGGAGATGGTGGAGATGAAGGAAGATTCATACAGGTTGGACATATTGGACATTGGTTTTAGCAGTGGAAGGTGGGAGTTCAAGTATGAGAGGGAAAGGTGGAAGGATGATGTTTTTTATACTCTTTTAGGATGGAGCTTGAATGTTTTAGATTCTGTTCTGGAATCCATTGGTCATCTTCTGGCAGGTATACTTCTATCAGATCAGGAAGGAATGGGATTTGGATGGACTGCAATGTTTCAATATCCATTCAATTTTGAATTCTTCCTTGTCTTCTATAAGATCTGGAGGTGGCTTCAGGAAGTTCAGACCATGTATGTTATTTTCATGATAGGGTGATAAGAGAGAAGCAGGGAACATTGGATGTCTTTTCCAAGTTTGGGAAATCCAGAGTTTGAAGATGATGTGTCATAGGGCTTTGACAATAGTAAAGGGTCCTTCACATTTAGGGGCAAATTTAGGGTTTGTGACATGGTGTTTGAGATTTCAGGCTTCAAGCCACACCTTGTCCCCTTTGATGAATGTAGTGTAGTTCTTCTGGGATCAGGATGCCATAACTTGTCTGGAAAGTTCATGGACTGCTAGTGCTTCTTCTCTTGCCACAGTAAGGGTTTTTAGTTGGTTTTCTACAGTGGGAAGGCTAGAAGATTAAAGCATAGATGGAAGCACAATGGGTTCATATTCCATCATGAGGAAAAACAGCCATTGATTAGTGACAGTGATTATGGGTGAATTCTGCATGGGAAAGCTTTTCCATCCAAGCAGTGGAATTATTTCCACAGAGGATTTGTAGGTAAGTCTCTGCTTCTTGATTGACACACTTGGTTTCTCCATCAGTTTGAGGGTGATAGGCAGTAGACAGTGAGAGATCATATTTGAGGAGTTTTCCAAGTTCTCTTGAAAATGCAGATCTGAACTGAGGACCTCAATTGGATATGATTGTGTTGTACAGTCCAAAGTGAGTGTAAACTTTGAGGAAAAAGAGAGTGGCAATCTTTTCAGCAGTAATGGTTTTCTTAGTGGGGCAGAGAATTATCCCCTTTGTAAGCCCATGGTTGACCATGACTAAAAGAGAGTTGAAGCTGGCCAAAACCAGGAGGTCAGTGATGAGATCACAGGGGATTTGTTGAAATGGATGGATGGACCAAGATGGAATAGAGGTGAGCAGAGGGATAGTGGGATGGGTATTCTCTTTGTTTTGTTGGCAAGTGGCACAATCTTCAATGTATTTTTTGACAAACTGGGTGAGACCTGGCCACCAGAATTCTGTGGCCACCAGTTGATGAGTTTTAAGGTAGCCTGGATGTTCCATGGTTTCATGGTCATGACAGTGGTGAAGGATTGACTGGTGAAGGTTGTCTATTGGAGGTATATGCACACAGCCCTTGTAGGTAAGGACATTGCCAACCAGCTGGAAGTTGGCAAGTGAGGAATGGAGGGGTGCTGGGATGTCATCATTCATTAGGTGTAGTTTTTGTAGGATGAGAGGGTCACTCTTGGAAAACTGAGATATGTGATTGTGAAGGGCAGTGTTGATGGTGTTAACAAATAGAGATGGGGGAAGGAGAGTGGTGGTGTCATTGTCTCCCTCCTTTGGATAAAGATCTGGGTGGCAAGACAATGCATCAGGTCCTGCAAGGAGTTTTCCAGGAACATGAATCTGTTTCAAGTCAAAGTCTACCAAATCTAGGAGCCTGCCAGCCTGGTGGTGATTTAATTGCTGTGCCATCTTGAAATAGGTGAGGTTTTTATGGTCACTAAATACCTGGATTGGAAATGAAGAGTCATGGAGGTAATGTCACCAGGATTTCAAGGCATGAATGATGGCTAATAATTCCCTGTTGTAAATATTGTAATTTCATTCTGTAGGAGACAATGATTGAGAAAGGTAGGAACATGGATGTCAGTCTCTGTTAACATCAGTTTGGAGAGGGACAGCCCCAGAGGTGAATGCTGAGGCATCTGTGACAATAGCAAAGAGTCAAGATGGATCAGGGAGTTGTAGGACTGGTTTCAAGATCCTTAAGGGTGTTGAAATCAGTCTGATGGTGGGAAGGCCAACACCATTTCATGGATTGTTTGGTGAGGTCAATTAGAGGACAGGTGATGGCGGAATAATTAGGAATGAAACACCTATAGAAATTGGCAAACCCAAGGAATGAGTGAACTTCCTTGATAGTGTTTGGAGTAGGCCAGGAGGTGATACTATCTAGCTTTACAGGATTCATAGCTAGTTGTTCTGGTTTAAGAATCATGCCTAAATATTCTACTTCAGTTGTTATGAAGGTACACTTTTCTAGTTTGAGGTGGAGGTCTAATTCTTCCATTTATTGAAGAACTCACTTGGTTCATTCAGTGTGGGTAGCATCATTTGGAGAGTGAATGAAGAGATCATCCATGTAGATAATGAGCCATCCTTCCACAATCATGTCTTGGAATGAGTTATTCATGAACCTTTGGAAAGTGGGTGGTGAATTGGTCAGTCCAAAGAACATCACCATCAGTTTATAGAGCCCTGTGTGGGTGATGAACACAGCTTTCCATTGATGGCCATCTTTGATCCTGACATTGTTGTATCCACATTGAACATCAAATTTGGTGAATACCTTGGAGTTTTTGAGCTTATCAATGAGGTCAGAGATTAATGGTAAAGGATAAGCATCATGGATGGTATGTTCATTGACATATTGGTAGTCCTGACATAGGTGGAGCTTGCCATCCTTCTTTTGACAAAGAAGAAAGGGGAGGCTTGTGGGAATTTTGAGGGTTGTATTTTTCCAGTATTGAGGTTCTTTTTAAGGAAGTCTTCTGTAGCTTTTTGTTCATCTATGGATAATGGATAGACTTTTCCTATGTTGGGTACAAACAACTCATCAAGGTTTATTTTGTGGTCGTTGAGTCAGAGGAAGATGGTCTGTTGCTTCCTTTGAGAATACTTTAGCAAATTGTTAATACTCTGGGGGTAGAGTGGTTTTGGTCTTCAGGGCTTTGGCTTTAATTGCTAGTTAAGTTGCTGAAGTCATGTTGGCTACAAACTGTTGGTGTGCTAGCAGGGATAGAAAGTGGTTTCCAACTTGTGTGATTCAATGGATAGTATAGTTTTCTTTTTGCTCTTGTGCAAAATGCACTTTCTGGCTCAGTTTGAAGATAATTGAGGAGCTGAGCATCCATTACTTCATTAACCATAACATGTTTGGGTGGTCAAGCAGTCGTTGGTTTAATGAAGAGTCAATCTTGGTTAGAGGAGGCAGAAGAGTGGAGTTGGAAAAGCTCTCTGGACTCATCCTTTTCTTCATCTATCCCAAGTGTTCTTTTTTCCAATTTATGGTAGGATTCATTTTCTTTAACCAAGGCATGCCAAGAATAACATTTTGTGTCCTGCATTGCATGACATACAGTGACTCCCAAAACTGGCCCAATGTTTGATCCAAATCCAATGCATGAAGTACACTGCAATCATATTAGTATTCTATGATTTGGGTGAGATCCTAGTTATCAGTTCAAAAGTAAACAAATCCTTTTTATGGTGTTGCTGTTTTATTTTGGCAATATCTGCATAGCCTTTGATCCAAATTATGTGACATAGGGGGCATTCTTGTAGCCAAATAGTATGTACTATTTATAACTCCACCAAAGCTAAGTGAAATTCAAATGCTGTCTGGCAGTATGCTTTACACATCACCAATCAAGGTTAACATGGAAAGGGTTTCTGAGGTCACTGTATGAGAATGCCCAAGGAGCTTGTGAGGACCATGTTGATGCTAAGAAAATAGATGACTGGGGTCAAGTAGACCAAGTTGAGGTTGTGGAAACCACTGACCAAGGTCAGACAGCAGGCAAGGAAGCTCAAAGAGAAAGCAGAGCAGCAAGTGAAGCCCAACTGCATCTCCCATACCTACCAAAATCCATCAGTGCATTGCTCAAGGGGAAGCAAGATGGTCCAACAACAACCAGTGCCACTGACAAGGAGTTGGAGAATATTCCAGATACCTCAGACAATGTACCAGATGACCCCAAAGGCATACAAAGCTGCAAGTAAACTAGGCAAATAGTCCAGCAGAGTGCCAGGATAAGACTGCCAAAGGTCAAACAGTTGAGGTGAATGCCTATGATATCAGTCAGAATATATGCAGAGACAGTAAGGATGTACTGGCAGATGTTGTAGATGACCCAGGGGGTCACCATGCCCATGTGGAACAGATGAGCAGAGCAGACAAGCTGACCACACTGATAGATCATGCAAATACAATGGTCAAGTTGGATGGCATTGAGGGCATCCAAATGGACCCAGTAGTCAACAAGGATTCACCTGAACTGCTTGAACCACCAGACAGACCTGCAGATGCAGTGAACCAGACAAGAGGACCCCCAGACATTGAACTCAAGGGAGAGGAAAAGGTGGAGTCAAGCTCCAAGAATATGCTTACCAGCATCAAAGCGAACACATCAAGAGCTTCAGGGCATGATGAAGACACCAGGAACTGACCTACAGACCTACTGAATGCATCAGAACATTAGTGTGAATGTCTGGAGCAGGAGAAGGAAGAGAACTCACCATAGGTTGCTCCAGACAAGCAGGCCAAGTCAGAAGTCAAAGTGGACACATTGGGAGCATTGGGACACACAGAGAACACCAGGAAGAGACAAAACGACCTGTGGCATGCATTGGAACATGTCAGACACCAGTTAGAATGACCTAGCACCTGGTACTAACCTGAGAAGATACCAGTCAAGCTAGATAAGCTGGGAAGTGATGTGAATGCATCAGTGACATTGGGACATGATGAGTATGCTAGAACAAGGCTGAAGAAGCTGTTAACTATGTCAGAATGCAAACAAGACCACTTGGAGTGCCAGGGGGAGGAAGACTCACCATGGAGAGTTCAAGGCAAGCTGGGCAATCTGGGTGGCAAAGTGGTTGCATGGATAGACCAAAGAATGTATAAGGCATGTCCCAGATGTGACAGGCTGTTAGACTGCAGGATACTTGTAGTCACTAAGTATCCTAAGATAGCTACTAGCCCAATGTAACCATTAGCTTATGTAAGCATAGATGTGTAGATAATCAGTAATTCCAACACAGGCATGACACCAATGACAATACAAACATGCAGAGTTGAGGAAAGTGGCCCAGAGTCCAGGAGGGCAAGCAAGAGGAGCTGAGAGTGTATGAATGCAATCAGACTAGATGTTTTTACCTGCTGGTTTGTGCCTTCAGCACAAACAATCCAAGTTTCATAGACAATAGGCATTGGAATAAAAGGGGGACATGTGGTCCCAAGGACAACATGGAGAGTAAAATTGGATAGAGTTTGGATATAGGCCTTGCTTGTGTTGCTTGCAAGACCTACTCAAACTCTATCCAATTTTATCCTCCATGTTGTCCTTGAGTCCACATGCCTCCCTTTCATCCCAAAGCATTATACTCAGCTTCTATTTGTTTACTATTATTTTTCATAGTATTTATTATATCTACTTGAGAAATACACTCCATTCATTCTATTTTTATTCTACAATATAACATCTACTCCATATTTTTTACTATTTATCATTTCATTTCCTATTATTTTAATCCAATTTATAATATCAGACCAATAGTCTAATTCATAGTTCAACTAACACCCTAACTAATATCCTGATTCAGTCTAGTACATATTGCCATTCTAATTCTTACCTTTATTCTTACCCTCATCCTTATTTTCAGCCCAATTTTTACTCTAATCCTTTTCTTAATTTTCACTCTAGTTTTTATTCTAATCTCTGCTCTAACCCTTATTCAAATTCAAATTATCATTCTAATGTTTACCCTTATCTTAATCCTTATCTTTATTCTCATCCTAGTTATTACTGTAATTCTTGTTTTTAACCACCAAAGGAGTGGTAAGAGATGTAGGAAAATATGATATAATATAGTGAAAGTGCAAGAAAGGCAAGGTGTAGTAAAGTGTATGCAAAGTGTAGTAAGAATTGTAGGAAATTAGTCGAAATTGATCATGCTCATCCTGTGGACATACAATTGGCTTGCAAGAATAGTTAGGCATATATTTGTAGCCATTACTAAATTCTTTGTGATTTTTATGAATTTATTTGTTGAAGCCTAAATAGTACATGTGGCACATTTTTGATTGTCAAAAGTATAGTAAAAATTATGGAAAAGTATTGGACATGGATCATATCATTTTTGGGCATGTTGTAGATATAATTGGCTTGCAAAAATAGTGTGACACATATTTTAAAGCCTAGTGTGGCACATTTTTGATTAGCAAAAGTGTGGTAACAATTGTGGGAAAGTAGTAGGAACAGATCAGACCATTTCTTGGCATGTTGTGGAATAGCAAATGTGGTGCATTTTTGATTACCAAGAGTGCAGCAACAATTGTGGAAAAGTAGTAGGGATGGATCATACCATTTCTGGGCATGTTGTGGCAGCAAATGTGGCGCATTTTTGATTACCAATGAGTGAAGCCACAATTGTGGGAAAGTAGTAGAGATGGACCAGACCATTTCTGGGCATATGGCACATGTTTGATTACCAAGAGTGCAGTCACAATTGTGGGAAAGTAGTAAAGATGGATGATACCATTTCTGGGCATGTTGTGGCAGCAAATGTGGCACATTTTTGATTACCAAGAATGCAGCTACAATTGTGGAAAAGTAATACCCATGGATCACCATTTCTGGGCATGTTGTGGCATAGAAAATGTGGCACATTTTTGATTACCAAAAGTGTAGCAACAGTCATGGGAAAGTAGTACCCTTGGATAACACCATTTCTGAGCATGTGGCACATTTTTTATTACCAAAAATGCAGTAACAATTGTGGGAAAGTGGTAGTAGTGTTGAGTGTGTGAAAAAAAGATATAGTGGAAGCCATAAAGGGAAGAGGCCAGGGTCTCTATTAATAGGGTAGAGTATGTCACTATGTGCATGAATGTGCCACAAATGGAATTGCATGTTTGAAATAAGTGACCTAGGTGACATAACCTGAAACAGTTGAAAGGAGTAAGAGAACTGAAATAGGTGTTGGAAATCAGTGATCATGTCACACCTAGTCCACATATAGTGGAAGATCACATGCTTAGTCAGTCATTTGTCACATGGGTCACACCTAGTCCATTAATATTTTAGATGCATCAAACTGACAGAAAATGTGCCAAATATGATGGAGATCAACAGTGGATGGATGGCATAATAAGTGTTGCATGCTGCAACTCAAAACAAGTTAAAACAAGGGCACTAGCTGGCAATCAGTCAGGTCAGCATGAACAGTGCAAGTGCATGGAAATGGACATACCTAGGCCATCCAAACCATCCACATATTACACCAGATGACATACCAAGCATCCAGATCCACTGTGTTGCTGAGGAAGATTGAAATCATGACCTAGAAAGGTCAGAAGAGGTGGCTGGATTCACCCAGCAATCAAATTGTGTCAAGGCCACATCAGGCATATCAGACACATTGTACACACTGTACACTTGGCCTCCACAAGAATGGATTCAAAGTCTTTGTCAGAGAGTTGTTTGTGGAGCAGATGTGCCATGTTTGATCTCCATAAATGGTTTCATTAAACTCATAATGAGTTCCTTTCTCAACAATGGGGCTCCACACTCTGCCCAGCTTTGACTTGGCCTCCTTGAAGGTAATGTTGTTGTTGGCAGCTAGCATGAGGACCTGACAAACCTGATTGACAAAGAGAACATAAATATACTATGTTAGCAATAATGAGTATAATCATGACTTACTGCTATGCCAGTGAGCATGAGTGCTGCCTGAGGGCTGCTAGATTGTTGTGCCAAATCTCAAATATGTTACAACTACTCTTTTCCTTCTTCTTTCTTGCATCCTTACCCTTGGCTAAGTACTTATTCTGCATGTTCGAGTTGTGTCTTCTCACTTAGTCAAGTTGTTTTACTAATCAGCTGATTATTCTATTCTATTCAGTCATTGATTGTTCATTGCTGACTCAACATGCTTACTCATTGCTTACCAATATGCCTGCCCTTAACCAATACTTAGGATATATAAGCCTTTGTATCATATCCTGTAACTCTAGTCTAGATCTCCTTGAATCATACTTCCTAGTATCAGAGACTCCTCTCTACTCTTGAGTGAGAGCTACCATCAAACCCATTGAACCCTCCATCGCGTACTTGTCTAGACCAAGTACTCATCCAGTATCAATTACAGCTGGAACCCTTGAACTAAGAACCCAGGTCTTTTGAGGCTATGCCTATCTTCTGATAGTCATAACAGAATATCAACCTGACCATGGATAAAGTTGAAATGGTGGGCATAAGTTTGAAGCACTAGTGCTGACCACCACATTCCACACCAGTTCTATGGAGTGCCATATTATTTAAATTAGATCTCCTTATGTGCCATCACTGACTTTGTGATCTTGTTCCTTGTTCTTGGTAAAAATAAAATGATTCTTGTGTAACATAGCTTGTGTGAACACCACACATTGGTGAATATCTTCAAAATCAGTGTCATTGGCAAATAATGAGATAATGATGGCAGTGGCAGCTGAGGCAAAACCAGCCCACCAAGTATTGAGATTGCCCTTGGCCTATCAGATTCCAAGTGCAATAAGTCTTGAGCATGGCAGGCAAACAAGCAAGTATACCAAATAATGGACAGCCTCCCCAGTAATGACAGTGCAATTGTTCTCCTTGTAAACTATATCCCAAATCACCTGCAGGACAGAAGTGAGCTTGTCATTCTAAATTGACCAGGGATGCTCAAATGCAGTGGCAAAAGGTGTGAGCAAAGAAATAAAGACTTGTCTCCAAACATTGTTGGCCAAGCAGCCCACAGAGAGGTCACTTTTAACAAACATTTTGTGACCACTGCCATTCTTTGACCATTTGAAAGGTTGGGCACTCAAATGAGCATCCTCTGAGTCAACCTACACCAGTATGATTCAGCAGATGAGAATGCAAGCACAGGAGTGCAATGTACCTGACTACCAGAGCCTCATTTTATATTCTGCTTGGTGTCATGGTAGTGCAAAGTAGGTGCAGAACCAGGATACACATGCTGACCCACATTGCCTTGTTTTTTGGACTAGGAAACAGGCAGGGGAGCCTTGCATTCATTATGTTCTAAGCTGCTTACAACCTTAATGATGCCCTACAAAATTGTCAAGATTAATTTGTGGTATAAAAAGTATCATACTATGATGTTTGCTGAACAAGTCCCTAGCCTGGATGTTGGATTAGGCTTATCCTTGTGTGCTGCCTTATCATTACCATCAATGTAGTCTGTTGGCTCATGGCAAGATTTGAAGGTAGTGTTACGATTACTCTTTTCTTCCTTCATTTACCTGTCCTTACTCTTGACCAAGTACTTTACTTTGCATGTTCAAGTTGTGCTTTCTCCCTTGGTCAAGTTGTCTTACTAATCAACCAATTATTCTATTTCATTTAGTCATTGATTGTTAATCACTGACTCAATATGCTTACTCTTCACTTATCAATATGCCTGCCCTGAACCTATACTTAGGATATATAAACCCTTCGTATCATATCCTGTAACCTTAGTCTAGATCTCCTTGAATCATATTCCCTTGCATAAGAGACTCCTCTCTACTCTTGAGTGAGAGCTATTATCAAACCCTTTGAACCTTTGATTGCATACTTGCCTAGATCAAGTAGTACTCCAGTATAATTCACAACTGGAATCTAGAACTCAGATCTTTTGAGGCTACGCCTATCCTCAGATAGTCATAACAAAAGATCTAGACTAGCAAGAAATGACTGCTCTTTAGCCATCACTATTCCACCCGGACCCCCCACCTACAACCCTAGACTCTGGGACTTTTGAACCACTCGAACACCCCAGACCCAAGAAACCTTAGAATCCAGTGACAAAGAAGCATCCATAGTTCTTCTAACCCAGACATTACTATCCCTTCACTGACAGAACAGATCCTTGACCAAGATCTAGCTCACTGCTTATCCTCTGGAGCAATCATTCCCAGAAATCCCACACCACCATCTCTGACCCCAGTACAACAACAACCCACCTTTCAACTTCCTCCATGAAGTCCTAGCCAAACCATGACTGCTAAACCCACTGAACTCTGCCTCAACACCCCAGAAACCTTCAATGGTGACTTCACCAAAGCAAAACAATGGCTCAACTCAGTAGCCTTCTACCTTCATGTCAACACTGCCATCTATGATAATGATGATAAGAAGGTAGCCTTTGCCTTATCCTTTATGGCCAAAGGACCTGCCCTCACCTGGGCTACCACATTCCAATCCACTGCAATCACCACAGGAAAAGTCACTACCCTCAAATACGATGACTTCATAGCAAAATTCCAAACTGAGTTCAAACATTACAATGTGGAATCTAACTCAGTTTCCTGGTTAGCCACTACCTATATGCTCCACAATAAGCAAAACGACTCCTACTCACCCATCCTGGCTGAATATACTGCCCAATTCCAGAACCATGCAGTACTGGCTAAACTTGAACTCCAAGATAATGTTCTCATTGAATATTACTCAGTTGGACTACCAACATGGCTAATGACCAGAATTTATTCCATGGATTCCATACCAAAGAAAGCCATGGAATGGTATGACAAAGCCACCCTCTTCTATGAGAAAAACCTTAGAGCCAAAGAAATTGCCAAATGAAACTGTCAACCCAATCACCCCTTTTTTCCACAACAATAACAAACTCCTTCCAGAATAGAGAAAGACCCAAATGCCATGGATGTAGACATGATATAGCTAAAGAAGCTTTCAACCAAAGAAAGAGAAGAGTGTCAAAAGAAAGGACTCTGCTTTAGGTGTAGACAACCAGGAGATTGAAACTTCAAATGCCCCCTCAACAAAAAGATGGTAGCAAAGGTCAAAGAAGAACTACCAAAACTAGTTGAATTAGAAGACAATGAAGAAGCCACTGTTAGAAAGGTGGAATTCTCTCTTCCAGTAAAGGATTTTTGAAATGGGAACCTCGATTGACACGATCATCCCCTGAGAGTACTCATGTAACAATAACAATGAAATCAAACTCCATGCAAATTCCCCTAGAAATCATTGTCCCCAGTACTCTAAAAACCATTGAAACATCTCCCCTTGTTGATAGTGGAGCAGATATCAACTGCCTAGATTGGCAGTTCATATGAAAACACCACCTATCCACCACTCAACTCTCCCAACCAATCCCTGTACAAAATATAGATGCTTTCTCCTCAGGAAAAATCCTTTTCACCACAGAACTTTTCTTTTCCATTGAAGGCATCGCTCAGAAGGCCTTGTTCCATATAATGAACTGCAGAAATCAGAACATTATCCTTGGACTCCCCTGGCTGAAAGAAGCCAACCCCACTATAGATTGGAGACAACAACAACTATCTATCCTCGAATCCATCAACAAATCCTCTGAACTCTACCCACTCCACACTTCAGCATTAAATCAACAATGAAATAAAATAACTCCCCCTGAGAAACCATCTCACCACACTTTGGTAAACTGAGTTGACAACACTCAACTATTTGACTACCTCAGTGAAGGGAATACCTCTGCCCAATACAAAAGCCCAGAAGATTTCATTGTTAGAGCTAGGCAAAACAGAACCTTAAATAAAGTCATGACATTTGGCACCAGATTTGCACCTCTAGGCTCCCCAGTTGTATGAAGACTCACCCTTGCTACAAAATTAGCAATGAATGCTGAACTTGCTAAATCAAAACCAACCCTACCTCCTGAATACCAAGAGTTCACAGAAGTCTTTTTGAAAGAAGCAAACGATCACATTCCACCCTCTAGACCTTATGACCATGCCATCCATCTTGACGACACCTTCATATCTAAAATTGGGAAATTATATCCTCTTACAGTAGACAAACAAAAAGCCATGGAAGAATTCATTGAAGAAAACCTAGCTGCCCATAAAATTCAACCATTGCAATCCCCACAAGCCTCTCCATTCTTCTTTGTTAAGAAAAAGGACAGACAACTCCACCCTTGCCAAGACTACTGATACCTTAATGAACATACCATCAGAGACGCCTATCCTCTACCCCTCATTTCAGACCTCATTGACAAACTCAAGGATGCCAAAGTGTTTACCAAGTTCGATGTCTGATGGGGCTATAACAATGTTTGAATAAAGGATGGAGACCAATGAAAAGCTGCATTCATTACCCACAAAAGACTCTTTGAACCACTTGTCATGTTCTTTGAACTCACCAATTCCCTGGCAACCTTTCAAAGATTCATGAACAATTCTTTCAGAGACATGATCACTGAAGGATGGTTAGTCATATACATGGAT
The DNA here is from genome assembly GCA_038089195.1 of Brasilioporus rufonigricans. Classification (NCBI taxonomy): domain Eukaryota; kingdom Fungi; phylum Basidiomycota; class Agaricomycetes; order Boletales; family Boletaceae; genus Brasilioporus; species Brasilioporus rufonigricans. The sequence continues at coordinate 20,040 of JBBPKJ010000293.1, forward strand.
GACCTCCTAATTTTCTCCTCCAATAAAAAAACCCATGAAGAACGAACAAAATGTATACTTCAGAAAATGAAGGAATTAGACCTTCATCTTAAACTTGAGAAGTGTTCCTTTGCAACCAAAGAAGCTGAATATCTAGGAATGATCATCAAACCAGGACAAGTAGTCATGGACCCTGTCAAACTTGATGGGATTGCCAAATGGCCTACCCCCATAACTGTGAAAGAAGTCTGCTCCTTCCTAGGATTCACCAACTTCTACCAATAATTCACTCCAAATTACTCTGACATTGCCCGCCCCCTCATCGACTTAACAAAAAAAACCTTGCCATGGAACTGGTTCCCCAAATGCACTGAAGCCTTTGACATCCTGAAAGGCCTATTCCTCCAGAAACCAGTGCTCCGACTCCCAGACACCTCCAAACCCTTTGCCATAGCAACTGATGCATCAGCATTTGCTTCTGGAGCCATCCTTCTTCAAACTGATGAAAATGAAGAATGGCACTCCTGCTCCTATATATCCCAGTTCTTTGGACCCACTGAACAAAACTATGATGTATATGACAGAGAACTACTAGCTATCTTATGAGCCCTGAAAGGATGGTGACAATATCTTCTGGGATCCCATGCCTGACCCAGATCTTCACCGACCATCAGAATCTTACTTATTTTTGAAAACCCCAACAACTGAATCAATGACAAGCCTGATGGCTTTTAGACATCTCTGACTTTGACCTGAAAATGATTCATGTACCAGGAAGACTCCTAGCTGGACCAGATGCCCTATCATGATGACCTGACTTTGCCCACCTTAAACCAGATAATGAAGGAATCATGCTCCTTCCACAATCTCTTTTTGTCAACCTTATAGATTCAGGACTTCAGAATGTCATCACAGAATCCTTGGCAACCAACCCCCTTGTCCTACAAAAATTGCAAGCCATAGATGACCTCCCTTACCAACTCTGCTCATGATTATCCAATTGGCAACTTATCAATAATCTCCTCACTTACAAAGGATGAGTCTATGTCCCACCTACCAGAGATCTTAGGAGGAGTATCCTACAATGATGCCATGATCGCCAGTCAGCCAGACACCCTGGAATTCATAAAACCCACCAACTTGTCACCACTGAATTCTGGTGGCCTGGACTTGCTACCTTTATAAAATAGTACATTGAAGGCTGCTCTATTTGTCAACAAAACAAAGTCAACACCCACCCTTCCTCCCTGCCACTTGCGCCCATACCCTCCACTGCCACCCTTCCTTTCCAACAACTCTCCTGTGATTTAATTACTGACCTTCCCACCTCCGACAGCTTTGATTCTTTACTGGTCATGGTGGACCACAGCCATACTAAGGGGGTAATTCTCTGCCCAACCAAGAAATCCATTACTGCTGAAGCAATTGCCTTACTTTTCTATCACAAAGTCTTCATCCATTTTGGACTATATGATAGAATCATCTCAGATAGAGGACTCCAATTTGCATTATCCTTTACAAAAGCACTTGGGAAACTCCTAGGATATGACCTTTCTCTATCAACTGCCTACCACCCACAAACTGATGGAGAAATGGAGAGTCAACCAAGAAATTGAAACTTATCTTTGGATCTTCTGTGGAGATCAACCCTCAACCTGGACAGAACACATTCCCATGGCAGAATTTACACACAACCACCAACCCCACTCTGTCACTGGCCAATCTCCATTTTCCCTCATGATGGGATATGAACCCCATCCATTCCCAACAATCCTTATCTCCTCCAATGTACCTGCTGCAGAAACCTGCATTAAAGCCCTCACTGCTGCAAGGAACAAAGCCTTGGCATCCCACCATCTCACCTGACAAACTATGTTATCCCAAGTAAAGAAACCATTCATTCCCTTCCACCTTGGACAAAAGATATGGCTAGAAGCCTGAAATCTCAAACAATCACACCCAAACCCAAAATTTGCACCAAAAAGAGAAGGACCCTTCATTATCATGAAAGTCCTATCCCCAATCACTTACCAACTTCCCCTTCCAACTGCATGGAACAAAATCCACCCTGTCTTCCATGCTTCCCTTCTAACCCCATATAGAGAAAACAAAGTTCATGGACGGAACTTTCCAAAACCACCACCTGATCTCATTGACAGAAATGAAGAATTCGAAGTTGAATGAATCCTAAAACACAGGAAAACTCCAACAGGATTCTGTTTCTTGATCCAATGGAAAGAATATGCTGCTGTGGATGATTCATGGGAACCAGAAGCAAACCTCAAACATTCAAAGTCCACCCTAGAAGAATATAAGAAACAACTCCCCGCCATTTTCCCTCCAAAAACTTTCAGGATGAGGAGCCTCTATGTGAGTGCCCCCCTGCATGCCACAAAAACAAGACCACTACCTTCAATTTCTTGCTCTCTTTCTTCTCTTTCAACTTCTTGGATTCATTCTTGTAGTAATTCTCATCACTCTTCATTCAAAATTTCTAAACCATTAACCCTTGTACAAAAATATGGCCTCTTGCCCTACTTCCCCCTCTGGCCTTTCCAACACCGAGTCTTCTATCACAATGTCTTCCACCCAAGCCATTCCTGGATGGAGTGTCACCACCATTCACCTACCACTCTTCAAAGAACAATCACAGTCTAACCCTCCTGTAGAGTCAGTAGATCTACCTATCTACACCCACTGCATACATTCTGAATTACCCAGCAAAATCTATGCAGAATGACTTCTTGCCTACACTCAAGATGCTCACCTTGCTGTCCCCATTACTTCTGACTTAGATATCGGATCCCCCCTACTTGCCCTCTATGAAGCATTCCTCCAACTCCACTGACTCTCTATGTGAAATCCACAATCCCATGACCTGGAATATGCCTTCCTATCCACTGTTATCGCTAATGTCCATTCTAACCTCACTGCCTCTCTCATCCTCCTCACTCACCAACTAGAGATGGGAGAGTTCATAGTAGACTTGGACCAATACCTATGAGAATTTGGCAGAGAAACCCGTTCTCCTGTAGTTCTACCTATTGTGTTGCCTCCATCCACCTCTTCATCTCCCCTTGATGCAGAAGAACTCAGGATACTAGAACAAACCAAGTATGCTTGGCATGTTGCTGAATGAAACCAACCTTTACCCCCCAACCACTCTTGTTACCCAGAAACTTGTTACCAGTGCCATCATCTTGGATGCACCCACATCCAGTGCCCTGCTTACCAGTGCCCCAATTGTCTCAATTGGTGACCCAGACATACTCAAGGATGTTGCTCAGCTTGTTGACGCAATGAACCACCACCCTCCAGTTCCTCATCCTCTAACCAGTCTGACTCTCAACCACCATCTTATTATTCCAGGGATAACACCTCTCCTAGACCAATAAGACCCCCTTGTTGACCACTCACAGCATGAATTTCCACTGGAAGATGTCCTCCCATTTCTCAATCTCCATCCCTGGAAGATGAAATTTATGATGATAATGCATATGCCAACATAACTGGCTCTCCTATGGACTAATATCTTGATTTGTAAAAGCTTGACTTGGTGATCAAGCATAAAAAGGGGATTATGTTATGATTTTCTTTCTTCATTTACCTGTCCTTACTCTTGACCAAGTACTTTACTTTGCATGTTCAAGTTGTGCTTTCTCCCTTGGTCAAGTTGTCTTACTAATCAACCAATTATTCTATTTCATTTAGTCATTGATGGTTAATCACTGACTCAATATGCTTACTCTTCACTTATCAATATGCCTGCCCTGAACCTATACTTAGGATATATAAACCATTCATATCATATCCTGTAACCTCAGTCTAGATCTCCTTGAATCATATTCCTTTGCATAAGAGACTACTCTCTACTCTTGAGTGAGAGCTATCATTGAACCCTTGAACCTTTGATTGCATACTTGCCTAGACTAAGTAGTACTCCAGTATAATTCACAACTGGAACCTAGAACCCAGATCTTTTGAGGCTACACCTATCCTCAGATAGTTGTAACAGGTAGCAATGCCTTCAGCAGGTGTGGAAGTTTGAGCTGAGGCCAAACTGGCACAAGTAGAGGCTGGCATCAGGCAGAGTGGCTTGACATGGGAACTGGAACTTGAAATGGGCCTTGCATGATGGGAACTGATAGAATGTGAATGCTGGGAAAGTGTGAGATTGAGTGACTTATATCAAGAAAATAGCATGCTTATGCTGAAAGACCATTTTCTTTCTTGGACAAATCAACCATGTCATGCTGGCTATCAGTGGCCTCATGCTTGCTTGGGTTGTCATCCAAGTTGATCTGACTAATACTATCTTGGGCAGCTTGAACTGCATCCCTGGTTTGAGTCTTCTAAGTCCATGGCCTCCTGGAAGTTTCCTGTGTAAGTTCTCCAACATTCTGTTCCACTTGCTGACCATCCATACCAGTGGTAGCACCATTGTTGGCAGATTTTTCATCTTCCTGCAGAGATACAATCTTGGGGTCTCTTTCCGTTTCCTGAGAAGATGACTCTGCTGGATCTGATAGCATGTCATCATCTGGGTTTACCAGCAAGCAAACATGCAGCTTGGGAGATAACCTCTGGTCTTGCTGCTTGTCATGCTGAATGATTCCAGTGATCTGCTTTATACCTCACTCACAACCTGCTGCTTGCTTTTGTCTAGCCTGTTCAACTTGAGTGTCATCAGATTATTTCTACTCTGAAGTATGTTGCTTTTGCCTCCCTTCATTGATGGTCCACCCTGAATGTTGATTTGCATTCTTTGAGTGTGTTGATAGGCATGTCATCAGAGAAGAGTTATAAGGTATAATCAAAGTAATAGTGCTGGTGAGGAGTTTGTGAAAAGTGGGTTGTTGGAGCAAGGTCACTGAACCTTTTTCTTAATATGAGATGATTTTTTATAGGGAAACACTTTGCTGGTTTCTTTCTAGTAATCCAGTCATTTCTCACTTTGCTTCCATCTCACCCTATATTGGACCCATCAGTGCAACTCCCCTTCCAGTGAGTTCACTTGTGCCAGCTTAACCTGGACATTTATAAAAGATTTTGTATTTGAAGATTTTTCATTCAAGTATGACCCAACTTTCTCACTGGGCACTGGCTGCCCAGTGAATATCATGTACCTACACAAATTGTCATCAGTGGTTCAGATCACTCCCAGGTCTGAAGCACCACCAGACTTCAGTGCACAACTTTTCTTTTGACTTGTTGACCCCTGGTAAAAATCAGTCTAGCTTCTCTTCTTCTTTGCAAACAAAGCTAGCACCTGGGATTACCCACAACTATCACAGTAGACTTATAGGTGACCCTGTTCTTTCTATTGATGATTAACCTGATCTGATGATTAGCTAGCCAGTATTTGTGATGCTGAAGGAAATCCACATCCTTCTAATGCCCCCCCTCCATCTGACAAGAGATCCAATAACTGGGGCCCATATAGTTCATGTCTGTGATTTAAAATGGCAGAGTTTCTTTTTTGTGCCACTGAGATGTCTGCAAGCAATGCTGATACACTATGTGATCTATGAGCACATTCTTTACAGGAAGATGATAACAAGAGTGCTGGCCAGCAACCCCAACCCTTTCCATTTATTGATCACAAGGAGTTATATGCCACAATTGATGCTACTCCACTTGGCAACATTCCATGGGAGAGCTTCTGGCTCAGGTCTAGTGGTGAGCAATCCACCAGGAATGTTCCTTCATGAATAAATCACACCTATGAGTTTTTGTTCTGCCCTGCTTATGCATTGGTCACTTATATGCTCTCAAACCCAGACTTGAATGGTGAGATGGACTATGTCCCATACTGGGACTTCTCAAAGTTAGACAGTAGCCAATGCTTCAAGAATTTCATGTTATGTGATTGGGTGGAGTGTAAATCAGAGGTTAGTCATCAGGCAAAATCCTCTAACAACAATGCCTCCAAAGCCTCTGACAAAACTTCTGCCCTATCTGGTAGCCCTGCTAGCACCTCTGGCTCTAAAGGGTTGAAGGGTAAATCTAACAATGATAGTTCCAAGTCATCCAATTCTGTGAAAACATCCACTCCTCTGAAGTCAGACCTGTTGTTCAAATTGGATAAGGATGGCAAACTTATCCTGGAGAAATGAAAGCAGTGTTTTAATAATAAGCTTTGTATTGTCTGTGCTGGAGATAACCATATGGCCAAGAATTGTTCAAAGGCAATGCAAAATGCAACCAAGGGACATACTGCTAAGATAGTAACTCTAGAAGCCAAACTAGAAGCCTCCACTCCAGAGGTGAAAAAATAAAGAGCAGCCTCCATGACTCTGCACAAACAGGAGGCTGCATTAACTCCTTCCATGCACCAAAGGAGATTTGACTAAATGCATCTGCTCTTTTAGACTGTCATATACCAGATTTCACTGAGTCAAACTCTGGTCCTCCAGCCTCAACTCTGGACTATCTTTACTTGCTAAGTCTTATCTTCCTTACTCCTGACCAATTCCAGACTTCTGTTACTTATATCTTCAAATATGTTTCATCTTGACACCTCTCCATTCTTGTTTTACCTTGAAACTCTGTCACTCCTGTTTCACTTCCATACCTTTGCACATTGTATGTCTACCCAATCTTATTTCCATCTTAGTAATCTACCTTGAACTTAATATATAATCTCTGTACTGCTGTCCTATATTCCTCAGTCTGAATATCAACAGAACTTGACACTCCTTTCTTGTCCATCTCTGCTCCACTCTGCCCAACTGAACTTGACTCTCCTCATCTTGTTTGTTGTCTCTCTGACTTGAGTTTTTAGTAACTCTCATCTGACCTTCAACCCTCCAAAATTGGGATACTGGACCTACACAAGGTGCACTACATAATATGAAGCCAAGTCCTGGACCAACCAATACAATATCTCTGATGTTCTGGAGTTACTTTGAGCACATCACCTGAGTTTAACATAGACCCATGATCCATTATGCCCTTCATCACACTCCTATCCAATGACATTCTGCCATTTCCAGCTCTCCTGGATTCTGCATCCTCTGATTGCTTCATAGACTGCACTTTCCTGCACACATATGGTCTCATGACCTATTTTGTCCCTCTGCTCCAACTCTAACTCTTTGATGGTATCTTCAACTCCACCATTATTCAAGCCATCAATCTCTTTGTTCATTTCAAAACCATTGACATCACCTCAACAACATTGTATGTCACTTCACTGGATGCATCCTGTTCTCTTGTCATAGGACACAACTGGCTGACCCACTACAATCCATTGATTGACTAGGCCACTAGCAGTATCTCATTTTGGACATCAGTGCAGTCTGTGGCAGCCCCAAGCTCACCTCTGCAGCCCATAGCCTCCCTGCCTCTGGCTGACTCTGCCCCCTCTGGTCTACCACATTTTTCTGTTGGCTCCTAGTGTCTTCATTGTGCCCCAAAGCTCCCAACACAGTTGCTTTGATACTGGTAGGTGTATTCTCAGAGCTTGATGTCTGGGGGTTCTTTCAGCTGGTTTGCTGCATTTGAGGGTCCATCTGGTGGCTCAGGCAGCTCAGGTGAGTCCTCTTGGATGTCTTCCAGTCGTCCTTGGTGCTGACCCATCCATCTTGTAGCTAATGACTTCAGCTTGAGTTGACATAACTTGCTGCTGGCACCATTCATTGTGCTGTCATTGCCACCTTGTCAACTGTCTCTACTGTCTCCCTGGACCCCTTGGCACTCCTTGACATTGTCCATGTCACCATCATCATCTGCCAACTTATCCATCATGTCCATGCAGTCTAGCATCTTGCTGACTAGGTCTGGTGCCTTATCTTTGTCATCACCATCCATACTGCTGCCCAGGGGCTTTATTTGGCATTGGGCATTCTCTTGCCAAGTCTCAGGTATGTCTTCATTGATTACTGGATCTATTCAGATGCCCTCACTGTGATCTGACTTGACCATTGCATCTGTGTGATCTACTGGTATGCTTGACTGGTCTGCACTGTTGATCAGCTGCACATGGGCATGGTGGCCCCCTGGATCATCTGTGATGTTTGTTGGTACATTCTGGTTGTCTCTGCATGAGTCCTGACCCATTTCATAGGCATTAACCTTCACCATTTGATCTTCAGTGATCTCAACCTCCTCAACCGCTGCCTTAGCCCTCACCTTGCCCACTCCTTCATTTGTGTTGAGGATGCAACGATCCACCATACAGGTGGCTTAGCATAGTGGAAAGCCTATTGGACTCACTGAAGCTGGTTGGGCTTGTGGGCACGTAGTGGTTCTGGTTAAAGAGTATATTCTAACTCAGATGTTGAGTCTGAATTTATATAGTGTACAGGTATGTGGTCACATGACCATTAGGATACACTACTGTAACTATTATTAGTGAAGTGCTGCATTACATTGTAGCACACATTCAACAATTTGAGCCTACTAGCTGGTCGGGTGGCTCTGTGGGCTTGTCTGGATGATGCTTGTCATCACCCAGCACTTCCACAGGGTCTTCTGACAGTCTTGACTTCTCTGTCTTGACAATTTCTTTGGCTTTGACTAGGTCCTAGCTATCTGCCCTCACAACCTTTTTGTTGGCCTTGTCAACTCATTTGCCATCTTTTGACTTGAGTGGCTTGTCTAGTGGGTCTTGCAATGTGTCTGCTGGTCTTGCCAGCCCAGCATTCATTGCATTTGAGTTCATGATGTCAGCAGTCACCTTGTCAACCCTTGGACTTTGGCATTTTGGGCTTCCATGCCCTCACCTTCATTATTTCTACCCCTCCAACCATTCAGCTTCGCCTCTTGTAGGTTTTTCTGCTCATGTTCCAGCTCCCAAGCCATGTCCTCCTCAAGTTTGTGCATCCATTCATCAAATATCTTTTGGTTTTCAGGGCATCTCATCCCTTTCTCAGATGTCTTGCAGTCATGAGCATGGTGCCCATATCATCCACATTCATTGTAGTGGCCTTTGAATGTCTTTAGCTTGCATGCAGCCACATTCTGTGAAGATTTTCCTTGTCAGCCCATCTTGTCAAGTTCAAGTTGTGGCAAGTGAGCTACAAAGTGGCTGCAGGGCTCATAACCTGTAGAATGCCCTAGTAAAGTAATCACTATATTGGTTGTAAGTACTGACCTGTAGAATATCCTAGTAAAGTAGTCACTAAGGTAAGAACTACAGTAGTGTCCAAAGTAAGGTAGTGCTTATGTAAGCAAATAAACGTAGGTAATCATCTAAATATCCAACATAGACATGATTAGCATTTGATAATGTTGGCTATGAGCTCACGTAGTATGAGTGATATTGAATATATTGGATGGATATCCGCCTGGTATACTCGGGTTTATATACTACTTAGATACAATGTACTAGAATAATCTATAATGTATGATTAGTATTGTGACTAATTGATTTCCTTCTCGGGACTCATGGTACCGGTTGTACTGGTTGTACCGGCTATACGATACCAACACTCCCCCTCAAGCCGAGGTCATACCCATTTCTTCGGTATGTCTCTCGTGCTTGTCTCTAGGTAGCGCTTTAGTTAATATATCTGCCGTCTGGTACTTATCTGTACAATGACACACTTTGATCTTATCTTGAGTGATTTTCTCACGCGTATAATGGTGAGATATATCGAAGTGTTTGGTCCTGGCGTGGAATTGGGGATTATACGCTAGGGCTCGCGCTCCTTCGCTATCTGTGAATATTACTACTGGTCCCTGTTGTCTGTATCCTAGTTCAGCATATAGTTTTCTAAGCCATATGCATTCCCTAGTAGCTCAGGCCAGTGCGGCATATTCCGCTTCAGTAGTTGAGAGCGCAATTAAGCTCTGCTTCTTAGAGCCCCATACTATGGCTCCCCCTTGAGCCAAGAATACATAACCGCTTATGGAAGCACAGTTTTCTGTGTTTGCGAAGCTGGCATCTACATACCCTGTCATTATTTGAATAGGGGTATTGCCCTTGTTCGCTCTGTACATTATTCCATAATCCTTAGTACCTTGCAGATATCTTAGTATTCGTTTGGCCGCCATCCAGTATCTTATATCTGGATTTGAGGTAAATGAGGCCAGTCTATTTATGGAATAGGTGATGTCAGGCCGTGTGGCAACTGCCGCGTACATCAGAGATCTGATCAGTGATGCATACTTGTTTTGGTTATAATTCTCGTATGCGGTGTCATATTCCTGATCGGGAAACACCTGAACTTTAGTGTCCGCGGGTGTCTTTACACTGTTTGCGTTTTCAAGTCCTTGTGCCCATAATATAGACTCTATGTATTTTGTTTGACTGATGAATAGAGTCCCTTTGGCACAGTCTCGAGTGATTTCTATTCTGACAATTTTCTTCAGGTCTTCTATATTGGTAACTTCGAACATAGACTGTAACTGCGACTTTAATGACGTCATAAGCCCCTGAGCTGATGTGAACAGCAGGAGATCATCTACCCAGATGGTGATGATTTCTATCCCCTCCTTAGTTCGTCTAACATATGCGCAGGGGTCTGTCCATAGACGTTTGAAGCCCGCTTTTACCAGCCGTCCGTTTAGTTCGATGTTCTATTCTCTGCCCGACTGTTTTAACCCATATAATGTTTTAATTAGGCGGTAGACGCATTGTGTGCTGTCCTCAAAACCTTTGGGTTGCCTCATATAGACTTCCTCTTTTAGCGTACCATTTAGATAAGCGCTCTTTACATCCATTTGCTGTATTTCCCAATTTTGGCATACAGCCAGGGCCAATATTGCCCAGATTGTTTCTAGTCTCACTACTGGTGAGAATGTATCTGTATAGTCCATTCCTGGTATCTGTGAGTATCCCTTAGCTACTAAGTGTGCTTTGTATTTTTCTAGTCTGCCTTCTTTATTATATTTCTGA
>JBBPKJ010000294.1:0-30847 GCA_038089195.1 Brasilioporus rufonigricans
CAAAAAACACCTATTATCCATTGAAAACATGCTACCCACTGGTTGGCAGTGAAGTGATGCCTGTGGAAGAACCTGGAAGGGAATCAGCAGTGATGAGAGATGTAGCAGTGGGTGGGACCAGCAGGGTAGGAAGGACAAGAGTAGCAACAGCGCTGGGAGTAGAGGAAGCAGTGGTGGATAGTAACAGCTTGGCAGAAGCTGGTATGGCCTGGGGAACAGTGGAACCTGAGCTAGAGGAAGTCCCAGTGTTAACAACGCTCTGATACTGCTGAAACTGGATCTGCAAGCATAGGATTTCAGCTTGGCAAGCATAGGCATGCTCTTCCTCCTGCCTAAGCTGAATATCTAGCTTCTTGAGCTCTTGCTCTTGCATGAACTCGACCTCTGTGTTGGCATGTCTAGCTAATTGCTCCTTGCACTGAAATTCAAGTTCTTTCTTCTGTATGTGGTAGTTGTATTTTGCCGCATGTGAATGGTTGAACTCCTTGTCGAGCAACTCACTTTGCTTGTTTAAGTTGTTAATCTGAGCCTGCACTTGATCCTTCCGAGTCGAACCTGATGGACTTGTCATCTTGGTAGATGAGACAGGGGTCGAGCTGGCACTCTTCACACTTGAGCCTGTGGTGCTAGAAGGCAGCTGTGCATATGGCATGTGCCTAAATGCACTTTGCCCTTCATGCATTGGGGTTTTTCCCTTGGACCGGAGTGTAAACTGTGGTTGGGCTGACAAAGTATTGTCCACTTGTGTGTGACTAGGACATCACTGCCTCTCACCAATGGAAGCACTGCATGCAGCCATGGTAGCTTGATTCTAACAGTGGATAGCCAATGATGAGAGAGGAGTTTGGATCAATAGTATAACATACTGTCGGGACATCTTCCATGCTTTGGTCATTGTCATTGTTCAATCCGTGTATCTCAGCATCTGCATCATCTCCCTCAACTCGAATGCCCTGCATAGCTGAAGCTCCGTCTTTTTCTCTATCACTGTGGACCTGCATTTCTTTGTCTTCATTCTCATCAGCTTGCTCACCAGCTCAAGAACCCAGCTTGACAACCCTCAACAAGCTTGCCACATGGTCCATTCCTGACTTGGATGAAACGAGTTTGCTGTCAAATGATAGGATGCCACTCCATATGGCATTGAGCTCTTGATAGTAAGGGAAGATATGGAGGACATCCTCTGGAAGGAAAATTAGGTCGTTGACAAAGTAGTGATAGACATACATACCAAGAAGGTTTTGGGCAGGTGACTCTTCATTCCCATCGGATTGTGGTGTGATGCCCCTCCCAGTGCTTGTAAATTGCACACATTGATCACGATACTTCGTCTTAAGTCTAGAGGAGATGGATAAGCTGGTAGTTCAAGGGAGCAATGGTGAAATACTTATGTCCCCAGTCGGTTGATGACAGAGGTGACAAACTTTGCGGGATTGGTTTTATATATATTGGAATGGTCGGGATCTTGCTCAAATATATGGAGGATGAAGATGAGAAGCGATCGTGGAATAAGATATGTTGATCAGCAATATGAGATGTGATCCACTCAACCAGCATGTCTGTGCATTTTCCTTCCCATGTTATAGCAGTGGATGTCTTTGTACTAGGAGCTGGGGCTGATGAGGCTGATGGAATGGAACCACTATCAGAAATTGATGGTATAGGTGCATGGGTAGAGCAGATAGTCTTGCTTCCCCTCTTGGTGCTGGCACATGGTCTTTTCTAAGCCATGCTCCTTTCAATTCCACCGGCCTGAGGTTGGTTTTGGATACCAGAAGAAGCTGGCTGCATATTTGGACAGGGGTGGGCTCTACCAGCCATGATCATAGAGCAGTTTGTTAAACCTTGCAGTCTTGCAGAGCATTGAAGGGGAGAGTGCAGGTGAGGCATGTTTTTCAAAGTCCAACCGTTACATCCATATTTTCACAGCGTCTCAGAGTCCAAACATAGCCTCAAAATAGCCAAAATGAGTACCACTATTTGACATAGGTCTGAAAAAAATATGGTTCCATGGCTTGTGTGCTTTGACTTGGGACTTCCCCAATCTCCCACGAATATCATTCTTCTTTGGGTATGTATATAGTGCAACCCTGCACCACTTCAAGTTTGCGTACCTACCTTGTTCCTGGCCTGGATGCGCTGTGTAACTGGAAGTTTCGCTGCGATCACTAACCACCACTTCCCTGTTTTGTAACATGCATTCTTTTCCACCACCCACCTTGGTGTCTGCGTGTTCCTCGTTGGCTTTATGCCTACTGATGGACGTAGTTCAAGAATGATTTATGTAAGTCAACCTCGTGGCTAGTGATTCTTGCGACCTGAAATTGGAAGGTCCATGAGTGTTACGATTATTCAACCCTTCACAATCTATTCTCATATTCTCCATGTATAACGCTTATTCTGATCTTCCTTCCCCTGACTAGGCCTTTACCTTCGCTGGTTCGAGTCCAGTATTCTTGCCTAAGTCATATTCTTACCTCTTTTTATTCCCCTAATTGGCTAAGCTCTTATCTCCGCATGTTTGAGTCATGCTTTCTAGCTTTGTTCAATTCTCTTACTCATCGGCCATTTCTTTGTCATCCTTCTCTATTGCTCTTACTCATCCTTGGTCTGTGCGGTGGCAGGTCCTTCTTTACTTTTGTTTGTCTTTCTTGAATCTCCGCTATAAGCTGTATTGTATAAGAACCTAGAAATCCCCTTGATGTACTTTAGCTAGTTCTCTCACTCTTTCTCTCCTACTATCAACTGCTCATCCAATCTTTTGGTCGTCACTCACCCCTTGTCGCTCCCTTGCCTCTCAGGATGCTGCACCTCTTCGTGAGTGCCTCCCTGATGCCCTATACCCATGACCGTTGTTGTTGCCAAGCACAAGTATGCTGTTGCTGTCACTTCTCTTGATCATGCCCTATACTAGAAAGGTATCGTAGTGATAAGCCCTTGATGTATTGTCTGCCATGACTAGATAGGTAGTCACTTGAAAGTCCTTGATGTATAGTAGTAGAGAACTGCTCACATTTATTCAACGCACTACTGTGCTCCTTGTCCCGCTTGTCCCTTGAACCACTGCTCTTTGGACATTGTGTCTCTTCGTGAGTACCTCCCAAAGTCCAGGAAACTATAAGTCTCGAGCATAGAAGTGCTCTCAACATTACAAAAGAACTAGCTTGTCCCCTTGACTCTTCCCTTGTGAAGTAAGTCACCATAGCTGACCAACCCAACCCTAGACGAAGGATTGCTGGATCCTCCTCCAATCCCACTCCCACCCCTTGCTCTGTCCACACCTCCAGGGCCCTGAGAACCCTCCTTGCCAGTCGATCGCCTGCTCCATCTGTTGAACCTCTTCCTGCCAAGGAAGACTCTGATATAGAGATTGAAGATCTCCCTGATGCCCAACCACTGTCTGCCACTGTCATCCATAACCCAGGAATCTTTTCCCCAATCGCAGTCACCCCCCCAAGTCGCCCATCTTCACCAGTTACCATGACTACCACCCCAAAACCGATCGAGTTAAAATCCACCCTCCCTGCCGATTTCTCAGGAGAATCCGAGAAAGCAGCATGGTGGATCAGTGCCATGAAAGGCCACTTTGAGGCCAACAACACCATCTTCTCATCTGACCCCCCGAAAGTTTATACCCTCCTCAACAAGATGGAAGGAGGAGCTGGTGTCCACTTCGCCAAGAAATGGTACCACATGATGCAAGACCCCGCTACTAAGAAGGAAGATAAGACCTTTGACAAAGTAATCGAAGATTTCAACTCCATTTTCGTTCCCTATGATATTGAGGGAACAGCTAGACAGACCCTTGACACGCTTCGACAAGAAGTGGTCTGAAATGAGAAAGACCCCTGGATCATCGATGACTACAAACTCCAGGACTACGTCCAGGGTTTTTCCACAGCAGTTCTTCATGCTCACCTTGAAGATAAAGAAACCATTTGCCAGAAATTTGCCAGAGGACTGTACCCCCCTCTTCACCACCTCATCTTCTCCCAAATGACCCTCCCTGATACCTACGATAAATGGGTCAAAGACATGAAGAAGTTCACCAAACATCTCGAAATGGACAACAACTTTCTGAAGGGAGGTGACCATTCCTTCCCCTTCTGCACTCCTACCCGCACCAGAGACCCCAATGCCATGGACATAGATGCCCTCAATCTATCCCCTGTGGAAAAGGCATGCTGCTTACGCGATCGCCTCTGCTTTATTTGTAAGAAAGTGGGATGTTCCACCCATAACCATCCCAACCATTAGAACCAACCTCAAGGAAGACACTACCCTCCCTCCCCGTCCACCTCCAGAATCCAAACCGTTGAGACCACCCAACCCTCTGAACTCGCACAGTATGTATGCAACATAAAGGCCAAGGGAAAGGACCCCCAACAGATATTACAAGTCCTCCATGCCTGCTTCGACGAAGCGGAAGAAGAAACTGCTGAAGAAGTCTGGTCTACCATCTTAGTAGATGAGGATTTTTGAATAGGAAGGATGCTTCGATGTCTCCCCTTCCTCATATTTTAGCTCCTGTACTTCTAGCAGAACCATCCGGAAATACTATTTGAATCCACTTGACTATCTCCCATGGAGCAAAAACCGTCAACACCAGTGCTCTAATTGACTGTGGGGCCACTGGAATTTCATTGATCAGACCCTTATTCAACGACTATCCTTGCCTACTCGACCCCTCCCTAAACCAATCGCCGCATACAATGTTGATGGAACTAAAAATCAATCAGGATCCATCAAAGCCAAGGCATCCATCCACCTAGCCTTTCCCAACCATGAAGAGATGATCGATTTGATGATAGTAAACTGTGGACATTCCCAAGTAATCCTAGGAATGCCCTGGCTGTGCTCTTACAACCCCAAAATCGACTGGATCTCAGGAACACACTCTTTTCCCAATCCCTCTCGCCCCAGTCAAAAGATGTTTGACACCACCCCCACCAGATATTTGATGCGATGGTTGGGAGCTGACCCAGATAAGAAAATCGCCTCTCAGCTACGGAAGAGGGAGGCTTGGCTGAACGGGGAGTCCATCTGTAAAACAACTCTCTCTACTGAAATCGCTAGCCAAGTCAAGGCAGACCAGAAACCCCTTCCTGTTGTTTTCTCGTCTTTTGCAGATGTCTTCGCAGAAAAGACCCATGACCTTCTTCCACCTCCATGCCCCTTTGACCATGCCATCGAATTGAAGAACTCCTTCACTCCTCGAGTTGCCAAAACCTACCCTCTTAATTCCCAAGAACAGGAAGCCTGTAAGATGTTTGTTGAAGAACATCTTCAAACTGGTCATATTGTACCCTCCAAGTCCCCCCAAGCATCTCCCTTCTTCTTCGTCCCAAAGAAAGATGGCTCTCTTTGTCCCTGTCAGGACTATCGTTATCTAAACGAGCATACAGTCAAAAATGCGTACCCCTTACCCCTCATTTCCGACCTAGTCAATAAACTGAAGAACTTGACCCTTTTTACTAAGTTTGACGTTCGATGGGGTTAAAACAATATCTGTATTCGCCCCGAAGACACATGGAAGGCAGCCTTCATCACCCCCCTCAGACTGTTCAAGCCCACTGTCATGTTCTTTGGACTCTGCAACTCTCTGGCGACATTCCAAGCCTTCATGAATCATTCCTTCTGCAATTTGATAGCAGAAGGATGGTTAGTGATCTATATGGATGACATACTCATCCACTCTTCTGACCTCCCTACTCACCATAACCGTACGAAGAAGGTCCTAGAACATCCCCGCGACCTCCACCTCTCCCTGAAACTCTCCAAGTGTACTTTCGACACCCCTGAAGTAGAATACTTAGGGATGATTGTCGGCAGTGGCAGCGCAAAGATGGACCCTGTCAAACTCTCTGCCATAACAAAATGGAATCCACCCTCCAATGTAAAAGGAGTTTGTTCCTTCATAGGTTTCTGCAACTTCTACTGCAAATTTATTCCCAACTTCTCCAACATCACTGCCCCCCTTCACCTTCTGACCACCACCAAACAACCCTGGCTGTGGGGCCCTGACCAGGAATCTGCCTTCCGATCTCTTCAGAAGATCTTCTCCACCACCTCTGTCCTCCTTCTTCTTGATGTCTTGAAACCTTTTACCCTGATGTCTGATGCTTTGCTCACAGTGGTGGATGCTGTATTGATGCAGCTGGACACCAATGGCGACCTCCACCCCTGTGCGTACTTCTCAAAGACCCTGGATTCTGCTGAATGCAACTATGACATCTATGACTGAGAACTCCTCGCCACCATCCTTGCCCTAGATGAATGGTGACATTATCTCCGAGGTACTGGTCA
The DNA here is from genome assembly GCA_038089195.1 of Brasilioporus rufonigricans. Lineage (NCBI taxonomy): Eukaryota > Fungi > Basidiomycota > Agaricomycetes > Boletales > Boletaceae > Brasilioporus > Brasilioporus rufonigricans. The sequence goes on from JBBPKJ010000294.1 coordinate 6,307, forward strand.
TCCAGTTACCATTGTCACCAACCATAAGAATCTATCATACATGCGAGCTCCCCAGAAACTCTCTCGCTGACAAGCACGATGGAGTATCTTCCTACAAGACTTCGACATCATCTGGGACATCACCCTGGGTTCCAAAATGGCCCCAGCAGACGCTCTATCCCAGAAGGACGAAGTAGACACCTCTTTTGACAACAATGAGGTAGCAATTCTCCCCGACCATCCAGTCATCCATGCCCTTGATACATCCCTCCAGTCCAAGTTAACCTGCTCATTCTCCTCCGATCCTCTTGTCAAACGAGCCCTTGACGCCACCACTAATAACTTATCCCTATTCCAAAATTCCCTCCCCTCCGACTGGCTCTATGATGGCCAGAATCTATACTTCAAGAATTGTCTTTACGTTCCAGATGCCGCCCAACATGATCTTGTCTTGTCCCTCCACTCCTCTCCTGCTGGCAGCCATGAGGGAGTCTTCCGCACCCAACAACGACTCCAGCAGGACTACTGGTGGCCCAGCATGGGCACCTATATTCGTCGCTATATCACTGGATGTGCCACCTGCCAGGCCAATAAGGTCAATACCCATCCCACCGTTCCCCCACTTTCGCCTCTACCCTCCTCCACCACCTGCCCTTTCCAGCAGATCTCTATGGATCTAATTTCTGGCCTTCCTCCTGTTCAAGGCCTGGACTCTGTATTGGTCGTGGTCGACCATGGCCTTACAAAGGGGGTAATTTTCCTACCCTGCTCAAAAAATATTGATGCTGTGGGAGTAGCAGACCTTTTTTTCAAACATATCTTCCCTAGATTTGGCCTACATGACATCTGTATCTCAGACAGAGGCCCCCAATTCACATCTGCCTTTGCCAGGGAACTTGCCCGCATCCTCTCTTACAACCTAAAACTCTCCTCTGTCTACCATCCCCAAACTAATGGTGAAACCGAATGGGTCAACCAAGAACTGGAGACCTATCTCCGCATTTTCTGCCAAGGAAGACCCCAACAATGGAAAGATCTACTTCCATTAGCTGAGTTCTCCCACAACTCTGCCACCCACTCGTCCACCCACCAATCGCCTTTCATGCTCATGATGGGCTATCAACCATGTTCTTACCTCCCCCTTGGAAGAACTTTTATCCCCACTCTAGAAACCCGCTTATCTATCATCTCCAAGGCACAAGAAGAAGCTCTAGCAGCACATCAGAAAACCCAACAATTAATGAAAGAGTGCATCTCCTCCACTTTCCACCCCTGGAAAGTTGGTGACAAGGTTTGGTTAGAAGCCACCAATCTCCGATTCCCATCCCCATCCAAGAAGCTCCTCCCAAAAAGGGTAGGACCCTTTGAAATCACCCAAGTCCTTTCCAACCTCGCATTCCGCCTCAAACTACCTCCTTCCTGGAAGTGCCATAATGTGTTCCATCCATCCAAACTCTCCTTCTATCGAACCACCCCAGAACACGGACTGAACTTCCCTTCGCCTCCCCCAGAGATCATTAATGATGAAGAACAATATGAAGTGGAAGCCATCATCTCCCATCGTGGGATAGGAACCAGACGAAAATACCTCATCAAATGGAAAGGTTACGCCCCTTCGGAGAACACTTGGGAACCTGAGTCAAACCTTACCAATGTCAGAGACTTATTAGATGAGTATAAGTCATCCCTAAAAAAATAATGAGCCGTTTCCCTACTCCCTTCTGGATCCTCTTTGCCCTCACCTGCGCCTCTCTACTCTTTATATCCTCAGCTCTCCTTGCAATTTACTCCCACCACCACAGTCGTCAAGGTATAGCTTGAAACTATGTCTCAATCTAGCCTCCTGTCACTCTCCATCCAAGCATCCCTCCTCCCAGAACTACCCTGCCGCATCCTTTATGCCCGAATTCTGGAAAACGCACATGTCATGTATGACATCGAACACCTACCCTCCTTCGCCAATCAGACCCCCCTCCTCTCTGCTATACGTCTTTACCACACCACCTGCCAAGCTTACAACATATACATCTCTATGAAACCCCCATTTGTAGACAATATCTCAGATGTATCCCTGACTACCGCCCTCTCTCTTTCTCCGATCACTGCACTGGACTTATTACATGATTTAGGTTTCGATCAATTTATAGCCACTCTACCTATCCCTCCCCCTCAACTTACCACCATTCTTCTCCCTATATTTAACATCCTCACTGAGGACGAACATTCTACTTACCAAGAACGCGACCTTATCCCTACCCGACCCTTAGCCAGTGTACCCACCTCGCCATCTCCACTCCCCCATCCTCCGCTCATCGAACGCCTCTCAACTCTCTTCCCAGACCCCACCTTGGCTGTCCCCTTAGACGTCCCCTCTCCTGACCATCTAGACCACCTCATCATCCATTGGAAAACCATCCATGGCAACATGCTCTCCTCCCCCTTCCAAACTATCCCTGTCCGAAGCCGTCCCTTCCCTGCTGACAAAACCAAGGACGAGTGCCACCTCTGTCGCCAACAAGGACATTGAAAGGTCAACTGCCCATCATACGCCTGCCCTCATTGTCATATCCCAGCACCCAGACATCCACCTACATCCTGCCTCTGAAGTCAGTGCCCCTTCTGTCTCTGCTGGGGACACGGTGATTGATACTGCCCCCACCGACATTGTGGCAACTGCAACAGCCTGGGACACTCTGTGGACGATTGCATTATCTGGGACTCTACTATCCTTGAGGAATCTTTTTCCAACCCAGAGGACAGAGCGGAACGAGATTAGTGAACTCTCACCGGTGGCTTGAGGCTACTTAGGGGGTAATGTTACAATTTTCCTTATACATCACGATACGTTCATCATTTCCTTCTGTCATAACCATGCATTCCCCTTCGCTTACACTTCTTATGACTCCTTCCTAGCCATATTCTATGCGGACAATGTCCTCTTGACCCCTCTTTTCTGATTGTCATATACTCAGACTAATCCTCCTACAACGTTCTCTTATACGTTGCGTATTCCAATCTCTTCACAGTTGTCAAGCCTTATCTTTGTTGGTTCGAGTCCAACGTTCTAGCTTGATTGACCTCTTTTAGTTACTTGGTCTGTGCAGTGGTTGGCCTTTGTTTGTCTTTCTTGAATCTCTGCTATAAGCTGTATTATATAAGAACCTAGAAATCCCCTCGATGTACTTTAGCTAGTTCTACGTTTATTCAACGCACTACTGTGCTCCTTGTCCCACTTGTCCCTTGAACCACTGCTCTTTGGATGTTGTGTCTCTTCGTGAGTACCTCCCAAAGTCCAGGAAACTATAAGTCTCGAGCATAGAAGTGCTCTCAACGTTACATGTCCAAGTTGAGTGTTCTTCTTATTAATGTCCCACATGTCTTCAATGGACTCTAGGACACAAACAATCTCTTTATCCTGCTTGACAACATCCCCATATCATCTTCTCTGATTCATTGTCCTCTCCTCCATGACATCACCCTTATAGACACAATTCAGCTTGTACAGTGACCTCAGAAACTCTTTCCATGTTCACCTTGATTGGCGGTGTGTAAAGCACACTGCCTGACAGCATGGGAATTTCACTTAGCTTTGGTGGAGTTATAAATAGTACATATCATTGGCTACAGGAATGCCCCATATGTCACATGATTTGGATCAAAGGCTGTGCAGATATACCAAAAGTAAAACAGCAACACCATGGAAAGAGTTTTTTCACTTTTGAACTAATAACTAGGATCTCATCCAAATCATAGAATACTAGCCATTTTTTGTTGCTGCAAACAAAGATATATATATTAGTTGTATGTCTGAGTTTAAAAAGTTCCCCCACTTCTTGATTTTCAACCACCACCCTAGTCAAATATCTTTTTCTCACTCAATCATATACTATCCCCTTATTGTTTAATACTGGCCATTCTAGTGAAGCAATTGCCAAGTGAACTGGTGTCAGCCCTTCTGCTATATCAAAACTTCACTCCAAAAAGTGTTCTACCCTTCCCAAAGCCATTGGAGGTTGTTCTTTCAAACTTTCTTTTATGAATATTTGTTATGCCTAGTATTTTATCACCTTTGGAAAAGCTGAAAATGCTGTTTAAGTGATCAAAGCCCTTACTAATATCATCAATCAGCTAATCTTTGCCATCATAGTCTGTTTCCACTTGAAGAATGCTGATATGAAGGCTGTGATCAAGTTCAAATGTCCTTTTCTCTCTATTAAATATTAGGAGGCTTGCAAGGACTTTGTTTATGCCAACAAGGATTGGACTATAGAAGACTGAAACAAGGTGATATGGTCTGACAAGACCAAAATCAATTTTCTATGGTCAGATAACCATAAATAGACATAGAAAAGGGCAGGTAAGGGGCTTAGTAATCAGCTAATAGATAAAATCTTTGAATTGGAAGAGGGTTTTCTGATGATGTGGGGCTGCATAGCTCAAAAGGGTGTTTGATTTGCTACCAAGATTGATGGTAGGATTGATGGGGACCTTTATGTTCAAATTTTGAAGAATGAACTATACCAAACCCTGGAGTATTATGATCTTAATCCTTCTAACATCATCTTTTAGCAAGGCAATAATCCCAAGCACACTTGCAAAGAGATAAAGGACTGGCTAGAGGAGTATTTGGAGCAATGTTTGAATATAGCAGAAGGGTTGACCCTAGTTTGCTTGATGATGGCTTCACCAGAATTGCCAATATTAAACAATCAGGGAATAGTACATGATTAAGTGAGAAAAAGATATTTGACCAGGGTGGTGGTTGAAAATCAAGAAGTGGGGGAACTTTTTTAAACTCAGATATACAACTGATATATATATCTTTGTTTGCACCAACAAAAAATGGCTAGTATTCTATGATTTGGATGAGATCCTAGTCATCAGCTCAAAAGCAAAAAAACTCTTTCCATGGTGTTGCTGTTTTACTTTTGGTATATCTGCACAGCCTTTGATCCAAATCATGTGACATATGGGGCATTCCTGTAGCCAAAAGTATGTACTATTTATAACTCCACCCAAGCTAAGTGAAATTTCCATGCTATCTGGCAGTGTGCTTTACACACCACCAATCAAGGTGAACATGGAAAGGGTTTCTGAGGTCACTGTATCTCTACCAGAGGCTATATACCTTGTTGTCGACCACCTCCTCTTTCTCCTCCTCAATCTCCATCCCCTGGAGATGACCTTTATGATGACACTGCCTATGCCAACATGACTGGATCTCCCATTGGACCAGATTTCAACTTGTAAGATAGATTGACTCAGGGGTCAATCATATAAAGGGGGTTATGTTATGACTATTCTTTTTCTTCCATCTTTGATTCATTTTCCCATCTCCACTTTATTATCTTCAATCTTAGATGACTAATCTTTTACTTTCCCATGTTTAAGTCATGGATTCTTGTTAGTCATATCACATTACTAACTTTCCAATTTCCATTGCATTCCACTATATTCCATGCCTACCCTTAACTTGGTCTGTGCACAGTCTCTGTACTTATATAAATCCTACTCTCTTGATCATATACTCTAGTCTAGTCTCCTCCAGAATTATATATTCCTTTCTCTAGAAGACTCTGCTCTACTTCAAGTGAGCACTCCTTGAAACCTTACAAGGTTTATCTTCATTGCCACTCTTTGTTCTAGACTGAAGGGAAGAACCTCTGAATCTCTGAAATCTTAATGGAGGATACAACTATCCCTATCCAGGTTAGGCATAACACTACCCCCTCAGTTGTAATATATTCCCACACCATGACATTCCCTTCACTATGTTTGACTGTCTTCTTTATAAAACATTCATCAAACTCCTGTCTTGGAGCCCTCCAGCACCACTAATGACCATCAGATCCAAAAATTTTGAATTTTGACTTGTCCAAGAAGATTACAACACACCAATTCTTAGGAGTCCAGTCAGCATGCACTTTCACCCACTCATAATGCTTCTGCTGTTGTGTAGTTGAAAGATAAGGTACAGAGTGGTGAACATAGGCTTGCAAGCCACATTGTCAAAGTCAAATTCAAATGGTCTGAGGGTTGATACTAGGAAAAAGCTTCCACTGAAGCTCAGATACATCCCATGCCTCAGAATGGGCAAGGGTACAAGTAGCAAGATGAGTATCATGGCTCATAAATTTGTGAGGGCAACCTGGCTTGGGCTTGACCTGGTAGTAGGCTTCAGATTTAGCATATCTGTCAAAGATACACTTGACTGTTGTGTAATGTAGATTGAACTTTTGGGCAATCTCTGCATCTGACAGACTAGCTGCTCAATCCTGGCATATGCAAGCTTTCTTGGTAGGACTGGTGTACTTTGTCATGGGTAAGAGTAGAGGATGAAGTTGAGTGAGAGTTCATGAGTGGCCAGGAGTGATGAGAGCCACATAGAGGCCAGAAAGTTCACTCACAGCATAGATATACCCTAACAAAAAAGAAAATGCACACCATGTTTCCAATTTTCACCTCCATTATTTCATATTGAACATGAATTTGATGAAATGAGTTGTCAAATTGTGGAGCTGGCATGCATGATCAGATGTACAGATGGTTTTTGTAGGTAATGTAGTGACAATGGCAGAGCATGGAGACAGTGAGCAGGAATTGGATGGCTGTGCATTACCTTTTTGAGTCACTGTATCTTGTCACTGGATCTGCCAAATTGTCCAGAGGACAGGGTTCCACACCATGTGAGGTATACAAGCTGGCAAAACTCACTTGCAATACATGTAGAGGTGAGCAAATTCAGTGAATCCATCTCACCACCTTGGTGACATGCATGGGCATGGACAATGCTGGGTCTGTTGCCACCACTGGCATGTTGCCAAGATTGGTGGACTCGTTATCAACGTTTCAACTTGGTCTTCGCATGCACCTCTCTATAAGAGAACAAGTCTCTTGCGACTTCCTGGCGGGCATGAAGATGACATTCACTCACATCGACATCAGCTGACCACAACGCGTTACAGGGAACGCGTGCTGGATCCCTACTAGCTTCCTAATAGGTGAGCACCAGGTTTCAATGAACACACCCGCGAACAATCTCTTGCGGACACGATATAACCCAGTTTCATTTGAAATACGTCAGAATGGTAGATTCTGTTGGACTAAACTCCGCTAAACATTCATAACTCCTTGTATCACCCTCTTCCTTGCATTTGTTCGCATGTCAGCTTGAACGTCGATTCCCTGCCCAGCATATTCACCCAAACTTCCTTCACAGCCTCCTTTTTCTGCCAAACATCAATACAGACGTTACAGCGCACACCGATCCTTGATTCCACTTACCGGATCCCAGTTTTCCTTCGTCACAGGCCTCGATGTCATAGTACTCGCGTACGTCATGAACTTGGCATACTTTGGATCCTTGAGCAACTCGCCAAACTTGGGGCCATTCCCCACCGCGAACTTTCCAATGTCATACTCAATGCTAAGCATCAACCGACTGATCAGAGGCGTAATACAGGCGTCCGCGATCGTGTAACTGCCCCCGATGGCATATTCTCCGCCGTCGGAAAGCAATCCCTGTATGAATTCGATCGCCTTGAGAAGGCTCTCTGTAGCATCTGGTTCGGTGTCCAAGGTCCACGCGACATATGCATGCATATACATCCTCGTGATGGTTTCTATGAAAAATCGAACCTTGGCGCGCTGAACTGGATCAGTAGGCATTAGTTTAGCCTCTGGGAAAACCTCGGCGAGGAATTCCAGAATGACATTTGATTCTGCTAGTTTGAAGGACAACTTGGATGGTTCCTCTGGTGGCACGTCTGGGCCGCCGTAGGTGATTGCTGGCACCTGTTTCGGTGTTGTCAATGTTGATTGCACCACCTGGCCAACTCCCCCGCGGGTCGCTACGTACCTTGGCGAGTGGGTTGACCTGTTCGGAGAAGAATGCAGGCTTATTGAACGGGTTGACCGAACAGAAATTGTGAGGGATGTTACCCTCCTTGAGGGCAAGTTCGATCTGTGGCCCCATGTCACACGCATCGAACCCCGATGACCTGGATCACAATACCTTCTCTGCATGCGGGGAGGACTGTGTACGACGGATCAGCATTTCGTTGGCCTAAACGAAAGTCTTAGGACACCTACGACGTAACCATACAATGTAAGTTGGGGAGCCATTGCTTATGTTGCACAAGGTGCGGCGTTACACAAGTGCCTTTATAGATCTCGGCGGACCATGCTTGAGGTCCTGCTACCCTGTCAACGAGGAATCATCGCTGTAGCACTGACTCACCGCATGACACTATGACCAGGGGCGCTATGGCTCGCCCATCAGCGAACGGGGAGCAGTAGCCAATGTTAGTTAGGACTTGTCAGATCACAACCAAATTCGTTGGGCTGCAAAGTTTTCTACATTTTTGGAATAAGGTAGCGGGTATGAATCGAATAGGAAGGTATGATACGGCATGCATCATTCTTACTAAGCCGCAGGCCCGCAGCCATTGATAACAACGCCCGCGCAATATCGTCAACAATGTTTTTGATGACGGTCTAACCATAAAAGCATCTTGTCGCTGGGCTTGCCAAGCTGCTGAGAGCGGCAACAAGGGTCCGAGGCTGTAGCGTCGTGGAGGCGGCATCAAAGAGTTAGACCTGGCAGAGCCTCCTCTCGTAGTAATTCCCATAGAGGCATTTTAACTTCCCATCCGATTGCGACCTGCCGAGGTGGCACGGAGGAGCTGTGGATCAAGGCGCTAATCTTTCTCAGGCTCCACTCCTTGGCTCTGATCCTTTCTAACGATCAGGGTCCGTTACTATGCCACGTTTGATTGTGTCTCGAATCCTAAAATGCGCGCCAAGCATTGAGTCGTAGCGTTTTCCACGTCAGTTAAATGTGTGCAGGTGCGTCCGTTAAAATGGCGCTCACCGCACTTCACATAAGACTAAACAGCTGGTATACTACAGACCTGATTCGTGCTGTGGCCGACGGGAGTTGACGTTGATAAATGTCACTTTCATATATAGTTACCAGGAACACGCGGATGCTTGTTCTGTTTCTAAGAGGCGCAGTGGAAGCTAGGCTGAAACGTTGGCGACGACTTGATCATCAAGCACGCCAACGCGGCGCTAGTTGCGATCGAGCGAATCTCTGCGGAGAAAATGAGACCCAATCATGTCAGAGTAGCAGCCTAAGCTGTATGCACTCGATGATTGGACACGCCATCGAGGTTTCCTGCTTTCTTATCGCAAAGGAAAAGACTAAAAGGTTTATGATAAACGAAGGTACGGCTGTGACGTTCGTCAATATATCGTCAACACTTACTACTCGGACCTAGTAGGAACAGATGTGTCATGCTTCAAGTGGTATGTTCGAATTTAAATGTAGACCACGTGATACTAGCCTGGGATAACTCTAATAATGGTACCTGGCGATACATGCCACGTAGCCAATGATTTGCCACCGCTAATATGCGATCATATCTGCACCTTGACACTGTGGCCTTGTGTGGTAATCTTGGACACCTTCAACGACCCCCTGCCATGACATGTTCCAACCTACGAGCTCAGCAGCGTTGCGTCACCACGTAGCCAAGATCACAATGCGGTGACCGCAATTGTACGTCTTTTAGTAAAGGAATCACCACACTTATGTATAAGGTGAAGCTTTTCCGATGTCTCTCACAATTCCGCCATTTTGCGATACTGGCATTTGTTTCATGTCTTGCTAAAGCCAGCCCTTCGATACGGAGAGCGTCCCCAATCTCCAAAGAACGACTACTGTTCACCGCCCGATGAAACTGCTGTATCTAGGTGACTGGATATTATTGTCCACATGGCTCCCAGTTCGAGAAATCACGGCTCTGTCAACAAGATTTCTTCCGTGAGCGTGTCATACGGTTATGGCTTCCAATGAACTTTACTTGTAAACCATACGTCTCCCTGTCGAAATACTTAAGCAGCCCGACCTACATGTTTCGCGGCAAAATATCCATCCGCGATGATCTCTTTGTCAACACTCATTTTTCTCCTTCCACTCGTTTCTGCTTTGCCTCTCGAGAATCGGTCTGATAAGACAGCTTGTGGCAAGTTCGATACGATACCATCTGGCTCGTACTCTATATTGACCAACCTTTGGGGCGCGTCTTCTGCGACATCTGGTTCGCAATGCTCTACACTCACATCTATCGATGACAACACCGTGTCGTGGTTCACAAAGTGGGAGTGGAAGGGTGGCGAGGATATCAAGAGTTTCTCTAACATTCAGCTCAACGACGGGCTCAACAAACAACTCAGCGCGATCACCAGCATGCCAGTGCGTTCGCGCTGCACGTCGTTTCCCGCATCTCACAATACTAAGATCGACACCGTAGGCAACCTGGCGTTGGTCTCAGAAAGGCAGCGGCAGCGATCGCATCGTGTCTGACGTTGCCTTCGATGTGTTTACCTCCTACAGTCCTGGCGGTTCCAACGCGAACGAGATGATGGTCTAGCTCGCCTATTTCGACGCAAGTCCTATATCCTACGAGTACGACGCCACTGGCCGAGCGCTTCCTATCGCGAACGACATCCAAATTGCCGGCCACGCTTGGTAAGCCACTCTCCGAGATGCTCCGTATAGTTGACTCAACGGGACGTTTCCAGGAACTTGCACACGGGCTCCAACGGCGTCAACCCCGTTTTCTCCTTCCTTCCTGCGAACGGACCCGTCACCAACTTCAGCGGTGACATTCACAAATTTCTCAAGGTAAGGAATCCCTCGAGCCACACGCGTACGTTGCGATCCCTCTTTTGATGCGAGGTTACATAGTACTTGATCGACAAGGGGTATATCTCCGCTGCCGAGTACCTCAAGACCGCACAGGCTGGGACAGAGGCGACATGCGGAAGCGCCACGCTCGAGACGTACGTGCTCTCACCACACGCACGCCCTCCTCCGACTAGCTCCATTCACGCGTTTTCTGCCCCTTAGCTCGGCTTACTCGTTGGCTATCCACTAGTGCCTGGCACGCGCTGGGTCTAAGCATGACTCGTCCCACGCTCGGCGACTTGGAGCACTGGACGTCCACTCGTTCGTTCCTTTGAGTATCTGGTGTACTTTTTACCTTGATCGGATGGACTTCGACTGGGGAATTTCATAGCGACTTTTGTGAATGCGGCCATCGAACGGACGATACTCTGGAGTGGTGAGGAGACGACCCCGCATCCGCAGGACGAAAGCAGACGGCGCTTCTTCAAACCTACCAGATCCTCGTAGGCTTGACCATTGGGTCGCGGTGATCGCGCGTTCGTCGTCGGTTTGACTTTTCGTTGGCGGTTCGTCGGTGGAACCGCTCTTGTACCCGTCCCGAACATAGAGTTTGGTCCCGCAGTCACCTGAAGCGTCCGTGGCCTTAAATCAAATAGCAGGGATAGGCGATCATGGAAGTAATTCTCCCACACTCCTGTCAGTTTCCGACGGGTCAAGGTGGGTCAGGGAAACAAGCGTGTCCTCCAGTTCGAAGCACCCCTGAGTCTGCACCGGAAGCGAATGTAACAAGGATCGAGAGGCTAGCGTAGTGTGGCGAGATGACCACGGTCGATTTTGAGGCACAAGCGGTCGCATCGTCCCCATGGATCTCATCACACAAGACCACATCCGACGTCATGGAAAATACAATTAAATTTATGACGCACGCAGAATATCTGCAGCACACAACAGACCAAGGAAAGAAAGTGTCAATAACGAGTCATAACGAGTAAGAAGGGAGTTGGTTTCCGCAGAGGAAGCCGATGGCAGGCTTCCAAAAACGAGCGAGAGCATAACGATGTAGCCGGGTGGTGCCTATTGTGCGCGGCAGAGGCGGAAGAGATGACGGGTATGTAGATGCACCTGGGGTAACAAGAAAGTATAAGGATCCCAAAACAAAACCATGGAGCAAAACGAGGATGGACGTACATGAAAGCGAAAAAAAAATTAGGGTAGAATATAGGGGGGCAAGGGGGGGATAGTGGAATAACTAGATAAGGGAATAAGAAAGGGAAAGAAAAAGTAGTTCTGACACGTGAGATTATCCAGTGGAGTAAACGTCAGGTCAGATCCAAATCCATTCTCAGTTCCTGTTTCATGGCCTGTAACATGCGTCCGCTTCCTCCCAAGTTGCGTCACGATACCACCACGCGGCTCTAACATCACAATCGATGGCCTGGAACAGCCCAGAATATCAGGGTCAATGCAGTCACACAGATCGCAACTAGCGTCGTGACCCAGATGGCACGGCCAAGGAGTAGCTTTTTCACATAAGGTTCGCGGATCGTAAGGGTGCGGAAAGGGGTCGATTCCGATTGGCCCAGGAACACGAGGATAGGGTCGAGCTCGTATTGATGTGAGATAAGGAAAAGGATGGCGAACGTGAAGGGGAGGAAAAGCTGCAGGAAAAGACATTACGAACGATGACAAGAGTATTCTCACAAGCGGACTCACGAAGAAGCGTTTGGATTTTGGTTGTACATCGAGGAATATGAGAGAAAATGCGGTGGCCAGCCCAATCCAAAGGATGAGCAAACCCAACACGAGGCGAACAAGGGCAGATAGAGGAGTTAAATTGCCGAATGCTTTGGCTCTCAGGAAACGCGGGAATGCGTCTTGCTCCATAGCGCGGAAACAGTACTCCTTTTGTGCATGAAACATATCTGGAATGTGGGCCAACAAGTTCAACTCGCTCGGCGTCGTGGGTTCCTGTGTGCTGCTCAGAGGGAAAGAATGTATACGCAGCGCCGGAGGAAGGTAGATCTCGTGATTTTCGGGAGAGCCTACGGTGCCTGCAGGGGAAAGATATCGGAGATAGATGCGCTCCGCAGACGCAACGAGGTCCATTCGTGTAATGGCAGCGGAACGGGGAATGATCGTGGGGGCACGTGAAGCTCGTCGCAGGTTGAATAATGTGGGTGTGCGTGCTGAGAGTGAGAACGGGGTTGTCGAACGAGCTGGCTCTTCGGGGGCAGGAGGTGATGTGGACGTGATTCGCTCCTTGTCGACTGAAGACATCCGCGGATGAGGGCTAGTCGAACGACCGCCAGAAGGTTTCTCGTCACCAGCGGCGAGTTTTTCTGGGTCGTTGAGCGCCTCGTTCGTGCTGGGGGTACTTCGCTTCCCCGGGTTCGGCTGGAGGCCAACGACCGTGCCATATATTGAACCACGCCGACGGGCGTAGTCCCAATACTGGGGCCAGTCCTCCTTGATGGTCCGTCCGGACTTGCGAACGTCCTTGAAGTAGGCCCTGCAGAGGTTCTCGTGCTGCTGAACGTCAAGCCAGAAATCTAATATGTCCTCTGCGCCCTCGCGCTGGAGAAATAGACTGGGTGCGAGGCGTCAGCACGCCACCGAATTTCAGAAGTGACGGGGGTACAGACTAGAACATGAACAAGTCAACCGGAGGTCTCGTACGTCTGGAAAGGACCTCTGTGAAGGAGGGGAGTCTGTTCTTGCGACTGTTGAGCCAGTCTTCCTGCTGTCGCCTCTGCTCGTCGTCGTCCATGGCGGTGTCGAGGATGGTTCGGGGACGGGAACAGCAGCGGGCGACCTTTGGGGACGTTCAGGTCAACGAAGAGCTCGTTTCCATTTCCCATCCCTGGCAACCACGCGCTATATTATGTAATCATCCCAGACCAGCTCTCATCATCTCCGCCATGTCCTCGTTTGCAAAGGCACTCACCCCAACACTCCGCGAGATTCGTGTCCTGTGCTGCCAATCAGCACAGGCATCCGCGGGTACCCGGTGCGTCAGCAAGGGCCTGTTTTTTCGCGACGGTTGACCCAAACCACCCACCACAGCCAATTCCTTCTCTCGGAGTATCCTGTCATCAAGAAGCACAACCCAGACCTGCCCGTCTTGATCAGGGAGGCTTCTGGCACCCCCGCGCGCGTGTTTGCTCGCTTTGGTGCGTTCCGTGCCCTTCCGCGCGCGCGCGTGTCGATGGCTGTACTCACGCAGCCCGTAGAGCGCGGTGTTGAGAAGCACGTTGAGCTGGACAATCTCTCCTCTTCGGAAGTGGCAGCCAAGGTGGCTCAACTGCTAAGCACTTCATAATGACACGTGCTGTTGTTAGAATGACACAATGCAGACTACATTCTTTTTTTCTGACGCCCGCGATCCTAGAATGTATCGCTGCCGAGGGCCGCTTCATGCTCCTATGCAATTTTCAACACCGCCCTTTGGCCTCGAGGACAAGCTGCTTCTTCAGCGCACGGCGAACTCGTGTCGTCGATTCAGTTCCGAGAAACAAATTGCCCATGATAGCCTTCCGTGTCGCTTCCGCACAGGTATTGCGTTCACGTTGTGGCTTCGCCCCAGCAAGTGATCAAATATTTCGCGTGATGATGGTTCGTTTGATCATCGCATTCATAAAAACATCACCAAATGCACTGGATCATCCTGTCACCCTATGCCTCACCATTCTCGTCCCTTTTCTCTCCCAAGACGCCCTCTCCGTACTTTCCTGCCAGTTCGACCCCTACTTCGTGGTCGTGTTCCAACTTGAGATTTCGTATCAACCAAAATTCGTACACTAGTACCAATATCCCACAGATCACTGACAGTGACCCAGTCACGAAGATGGCCGATTGTTCGGTTCTGCCAAACACACCGCCCTGTATGGCGTAGATACTCGACAAGGTTGATATGAGCCCCGCAGAGGAGTTGAGAAATCCAGGGCTGGGGGGCCGAGAATGTGAGAAGAAACACCAATCTTGTGAACGTCTCACTCACAGAAAGATACGGTTGGAAACCCAGACGTAATTTCCATGCCACCTCCACCACAACCAAATCATTCCGCATGCCCCGATGCCTGTGCAGACAAATGCCACGACGTATCTTGATTCATGTCAAGGTCAATACATGCGACGTCATCCACCTCGAGAATGAGCTTACAATCCGAGATGATTGATGAAGTTCAAGATCCCGCTCGCAGGGGACCCCGCTGGTTTGTTTTGCAACGATGCAAACGTGCCTGGTAAGAGCACGAACCCTGCGAGTAAAATCCAGGTGAAGAACGAAGAGAGAGCATAGTAGAGCGGCGAGATGCCATCCATTGCGAGAAGCATGTTCACATAGCGGGTCTCCATCTGACCGTCATAGTTGGCGGGTAACGCCGGTCGATGCGGATTGCGACAAAGCTCGCTGGCGGCAAGCGGGTGTGATTGGTGCGCGTGATGGATCTCGTTCGCAGCGGGCGGTGGACTTGGCGGCGGTTTTTCGAGCTTCTGCGCCGAGTAGGAGTGGGAGGGCTGCGTGATGCTCGCGGGTATGTTGGGGGAAGGTACGCGCGTGTGCGAGTGCGATCGGTGCGATGACGCCGAGGATGTGCGGCTCCGCCCGTTACCTTGATAGTAAGAGTCAGCCGTGCCGGGAGGCGGCGACGTTGCATGGTGATGCCTTCGTGAAGGATACCCGCCGTCGAGCGACGTGCGCGGGGCGTTCGAGGTCCCAGAACGTCCGTGACCATTCGTGGGTTGCGTGTGACTCGACGCGTACCGGTGCGATGGGGCATTCGGGGGTCCAGATCGCGAACGATGGTGGGTGGTGTGGTGTGTCGTGCTGGGGTGGTGATGCCGCGCCGTGCTGGAATGGTGTTGCTGACGGTGATGGTGATGGTGAGACTCACGGTGATGGTTATTGTGATGGGAGCTGGAATGATGGCGCGCAGGGTGCGCCGCACTCGTGCCCTGGTACGCGTTCGCGGACGGCGAGTGATGGACGGTGTGGTGCGACCCCTCGCGGTGCATGCCCCCACTCTGGTATAGCACGGGCGTGGGTGGACTGCGGGACTGGGTTGGGGCGTCTAATCGACCCTGCTCATGGTTCTGACCCGTCGGGTGTGGCGCGGAAACCACGGAGCCGGAGGGAGCGTTGAGCGCTGGCCAGGGCGGCTGGGGGACATCTTTGATAAAGGGCGCAGAACCCTGTGGCGCTCTTACACTTGCAAGTGCCTGCCGAGAAGCGTCTCCTTGGTGTCCAGAACGCTGAGGCGTGGGCGAGGGGGACCGCGGGGACACCAGCGTCGGCGTCGGCGTCCCACTTCGAACCACCGACTTGAGCACTTGGTAGTGCGCGAGGGGCTGTCCCCGATGTGGGACGGACGGGCTTCCGATGCGCTCGATGAAGCGGCCGCGATTCCGAGGGGGAGAATGCGGGTGATAGTGCACGCCAGCGGTCGTTCCCCCACTGGGTTCGCCAGTTTGGCGCACTGGGGCTGGCCGTTGAATGGTGTAGGGTCGAGTCGCATATCGATATCCTGGTTCGCTTTCCACCTTGCGATGTCTTGATCTTCCTGGCGCGCGATGACCACTCGCAGAGGCGTACATAGTCGACCCTTCATATACGTAGCCTGACGAAGGCCACGTTCAAGTTGGCTATACTGGTACGTCTGCAAGCGAGACTCGGGCCCGCGGACCTGTCCCTTAGACTCCCTTGGGAGTCGGCTACACGAGTTGGGGAAATCCTGCTTAATCTCATTCACGTGTTGTTGCTTTACTATAGATCCCGCCAGAACAAGTGACACCTTGATCAGCCAAGCGTGTAGTAGAAATTCCGAGCCAATCAATTGCCACTGTCAAGTAAAAGGGTGTACACATTCAGGAACCTCACAGCATGCCCATCTCCAACTAATGTGCAGACAAATCGATGCCCTGTGCCCGAATGTTTGCTAGATATATCTGCTCCTCGTCGAATATGAGCAGACCAGACTTGGTGAACATCATTTCGGGGATTGTGCTGTTGAAAAAGAATTTCCCGATCAGGGCACCCTCGGAGTTCCACACGTGCACTCCATCGCCACATCCTGAAAATACGTTGCCTGTCGTGTCCAATTGTATGCCGTCGGGAATGCCAGAGTCGGCATAAGCAAAGACGCGACGGTTTGCGAACGACTGGGTCACCGGATCGACGTCATACTGATAACTGTTGCAGCACGACGTAAGTGAAGGAATTCAAGACTCCGTGGGAACTTACATTGTAGCGGGGAACGTCTGGTTTGTCCCCAGAAAACCACCAGCGGAACCCGAGTCAGTCCTGCCAATGTATTTGTAAGCTCTCGCTACAGATGGGATTGAGATACCAACACGCGACTCACACGAAAGCAGTTTTGCCATCTGAGGTAAAGGCGATCCCGTTCGGGTTTACGAATTGGTCCGCGACAACTTGCACCTGGCCAGTCGATGGGTCGAAGCGATAGACCTGCGAAGGTAGCATCGGTTGGGGGCGGAACCTATTCAAATACCCATACCTAATAGAACTTGTCAGCCTTGCCCATCTCCTGGGTCAATAGATAACGTACGAAGGGTCTGTGAAATAGATGACATCGGTGCCAGGCAGTATCTTGACGTCGTTGAGCGAGTTGAACTGCCTGCCTAAGAAGTTGTCCAGCAGGACGGTCGTGTTATAAGGCCAATTGGGGTTCACAAGCACAACGGAAGGAGGCAGAAGTGCACGTCCCGACGTGACAAAGAGCAGGTTTCCCTTGTATGGACCCGTGCCTCCATTGGTCATTTGTACCGTGTCAGAAAGGTTCAACTAAACCAACTGTCAGCCACTCTCTCTTGTTCTTCACTGTAGATCCCGCTCACCGTTTGGATGGGTACGTCGACTGAACCGGTAGTACCAGCAAGGGCATTGTCGACTTGTGTCATATTGATCATCGACACAACGCTATTGTTGTACCAACCACTGTATCCAAGAGTACCGCCAGCGTTGCTGGCGAAGAAAACGACGTTGAGGTCAGGGACGTAGATGGGCGCTTCATGAGCAACGGCAAAGCCTGGGTGTGACGCGACAAGCCGAATGGTCGCATTGAGTCCTGTTACTCCGAGGAAGGAGGGATCGAAGGCTTGAATAAACGGTGGGGTCGTATTCGTGGGATCGAAGCCGACGGAAGAGTCGTTCGTACGCCATTGCGTGTAGTTTGCACCAACCACGTTGTATTTGAGGGGGTTAATATACTGATGTCGTTAATAATTTTCTTTCGTCTCGTGGCATTGGTAGAGAACGTACCACAGCACCAGGGGGCAGGGTGAGATCCAATGGGTCAGCCGCCTTCGTCGTCGACGCTAACGCCATTAGAGCAAATATAAAGAGGGCCATGGTAGGGCGAAATGCTGAGGAAGTAACGCGGTTATGTGCTGAACACTGTCGCCTCGGTCTGGCGATGAATTGGCGCAAAATAGTGGAACGAATCAGACCCACCCTGCGAAGACATCCCCGCTTTTATAGCCTGAACCAACCCCAGGTCGCATTGGTTGGTCGGCCGCTCAAAACCCTTCAGCCGCCCAGGCAGAGTGAGGTAAACAGTTCAAATTGAGAACGACTCACGACACCAGGGGCTTCTTCGAAGCAATTATTAGGGGCATTCACGGGCCGTCAGAGATTCGTTTGACGGCACCTCCCAGGTTGGACATTTCTCAATCCCTCCAGAATCATACCAGTGCCCGCAGGGCCAGGCAACTTCAAACTGAAACCTTGTTGAAGCTGCAGGGAAGACCTAGCCGAACAATATTAATAAGTATCCGAGGAGCAAGCAAGCTAGCATACCAGTGCAGTGTCTGAAATGCCGTACGACTTAGCCACTGGCGAGCTCGTGGCAAACCCCATGATACATGAACATTGTAGCCAACCGTGTGACGCATGACGCGTGACGATCGTGACCGCCGACTTGGATATTGTATGATTACATACTCACGCTTGCTTTGCATCGCATATGGGATGTTGTTTGACGAACCCCTCGCAAGCGCGATGACGCTGGATGGCATCTCAGTTCGAGAGGGAGTCGTTCGTTAGTCTGCCCGCGTCATGAATGTTGTGCTATGGTTGCTGTCAGGATAATCTAATCTTGGCATAGAACCAGAGGCTTGGAGTTCATCAGTAAACTGGTTCATTACGCTATTATTGCGGTATAGTCACAAATAATGGTAAATGCCTCATTGCTTGGGGACCTTGCCACGGGCGCTGGGGAAAGCCATGTACATATGTATGACGCACCAATGGGGGTGACCAGTATGCGTGATTAATGGGAGAGGGGGCCCGACGAGGTACATACGGTATACGTGCAGGACAACCTCGGACATAACCGCCGAAGTCAGGGTTGATGAAATGCTCTCCGCTAGACCTAGGCTAGTGGAGGCACTTCTTTCCAGATGTCAATCATGACGCCTGTGTCCGGAATGGTTAACGAACGCTCGGCGTGCATGAAAGTCCTTGCTGGGGTACGAAACTGCGGAGCGGATAGTAGTGTTGGACTTGGGAGCTACTAGTAACCCAGGCTGAGGGTAAGCATTTCAAATATCCCTGACTTCCCATTCGATGCAGAGCAGACGGCGTGTTCTGCCCGGGGATCCAGGTGTCGCGCCGCCGCTCAATGGCATGGCACCCCACGTGTACGCACCTTGAAGGGAGATTGCGAGCTTCAAGGATCATGCACATAATCAAGATTCCAAGTAGGTCCGCTTCCCAGGGAAGATGAAAAGACGTGCCACGCCGGTTGCGGAGGCCCGTTGTTGACTCCACTCGGAGATCCATCGTGTGGTGGCAGTGCAGGAGCGAAGGTAAGTACGGGGCCACACATTACACGTACAGAGCAGCCATGTAATTAAAGGAAATACCAGTGAAACAACGCTATCCACAGTAACTCACCTACAACATTCTGTGACCCGTACAAGATATGATCTTTCAGCCAACGCAGGAACCGGCAGGGAACCATCATTCACCCAATCCTAAACGAGATCGGTGATACCATTTCGCCGAGCACTTGTTTCATATTGCCTGGATCTGCAGACAAAGTATTGAAACATCCAACCTTGCTTCTTATGACATGACAAATTATGTTCCAGGCAACTCCTTTGTGCGCCAGATCTGTACCTAATATGCAGTCAAGTCAATCCCCCGGGCTGTGACATTCACCAAATAGATCCTCTCTTCAGCTAAAATGAGGAGACCAGAGTTGGTGAATAATAGTTCGTGAGTCGTGGCGTTTATAAAGAATTTTCCGATGAGCACGCCCGAAGAGTTCCATACGTGTACGCCTTCTCCGCACGCAGAAAGCACATTGCCGTTCGTGTCCAGTTGGATACCATCGGGAATTCCAGAATCGCTGTACGCAAAGACGCGACGGTTTGCAAATGACTGAGTTATTGGATTGACGTCATACTTGTAGCTGTTTTTGCGAGTCAGCCCAACAGAGAACGGACGGGTCCAAAGGGACTTGCATCGTGGCAGGGAATGTCTGGTTAATTCCAAAACGCACGCCGGCCGAACCCGTGTCAGTGCTGAAATGTTAATCGGTTGCAGAAGTCACGCCGGAATATCGCATCCAGCTTACACAAAGGCAGTTCTGCCATCTGGGGTAAAGGCGATCCCGTTCGGGTTTACGAATTGGTCCGCGACAACTTGCACTTGACCAGTCGACGGATCGAAGCGATAGACCTGCGAAGGTAGCATAGGCTGGGGACGGAATCCAGACAGCCAACCGTATCTATATTGAAGCTGTCAGCTTCTTCCGTCCTCCCGTTTCACCAGAGAACACACGTGGGGTCAGTGAAATACACGATATCAGTGCCAGGCAGTATCTTAATATCGTTCAACGAGTTGAACTGTCTGCCATAGAAGTTGTCCAGAAGGACGGTAGTATTATGTGGTGAGTTGGGGTTCACGAGCACAACTGAAGGAGGCAAGAGGGCACGACCCGACGTGACAAAAAGCAGATTCCCCTTGTAAGGGCCTGTGCCTCCATTCACCATTTGTACAGTTTCTGAAAGATTTAACTTAACAACTGTCAGTGTTTCGATCGGGTCTCTGTTACAGAGACGGCCCACAGTTTGGATCTGTATATTAGTTCCACCCGGCGCAGCAGCAAGCGCGTTGTTGAGTTCCGTCATGTTAAGCATCGAAACGACACTATTGTTATACCAGCCACTATATCCAAGAGGGCCGCCATCGTTGCTGGAGAAGAAAACGACGTCGAGGTCAGGGACGTAGATGGGCGCTTCGTGAGCAAAGGCAAAGCCCGGGTTCGACACGACAAGCCGAATGGTTGCATTCGGTCCTGTTACATTGAGAAAGGAGGGATCAAATACTTGTATGAATGGTGGAGCCGTGTTTGTGGGATTGAAGCCCACGAGGGAGTTGTTTGTACGCCATTGAGTGTAATTTGCACCCACGACGTTGTATTCGAGTGGGTTGACGTACTGTGGTTATCAACAACCTTCTTTCACGGGCCTCTGGAGGACATACCGCAGCACCAGAAGGCAAGGTGAGATTCGAGGAGTTATCGAGAGCGGTCCTCACTATTGGTGCTACCGCAAAGGCAATTGCCAATATAGCAAAGGCAGATAAAATCATCGTTAAGTGAAAGACCACAGATAACAACTCGCTTTGTTCCGGAATTAAGGTGTCAAACGTTAAGCTGAGAAGCAAGCTGACATACTATACGCGAAAATAACAGAAGTGAGAGGTGAGTGCGGAGGATTCGTTTGTTATGACCTGCGAGAGTGGTGAGTATATGTCGAGATGGCCTGAGAAATCATGAACGGGAATACCTACTGATGGGGGACGAGGTCGAGAGGGGCGAGTAAACCCCTATACGGCCGACTCACTGGTTTGTGCTGAAGGGCCGGCCCTGACCAGAAGGAGAGTGTGACACATTCTAATCAATGAAGACAAGAACAACTTTGAGCTAATTCAGACGTCACCTACCGGGTTGAATGGCCGCTGCCGTGAGCTGTCGTGGCCGTCCGCGAGAGATAAGAATTCATTCCACAACTTTATTCACTTCTAAGGTTTGATGGTTGGCAGTCAATTGTCCACGCTTACACCGGTGATACTGGCAGTCTTGGTGGATGTCATTGTGACACTGACGCAGAAGTGGTGTAGACAAGCTGTTTTCTGAGTGGGAAAGATATGTCCATGGTTGCTCACTACACTCTCGGGAATGCATCCTTTTGTTTGAAAGGATATGATCCGACAGCCGAATATGGATCCAGTGCGACATGGAAAGCCGCCCTCGGTTCAACGGGTCTGCAGCAGCAGCGCGGTCACGCCTTTTCTGGGCCACAAAAGGAAGTTCTTTCTGTCATAAGTTCACTCCCACGCAATTATTATCAAATCCCAGACCCTAGAAACCTTGTCAAGCCAGATAATAAATCCCTTCTTCATGCATTCCTATATCCCCCGACGACCTCAATCCGCCAACATAACCTGGCCGGACGCCTCTACTTGTTGTCCTACTGGCTAGTTCTAGTCAAGCCATGTTTGGCGTTTGTGCCGTCAACTACCTCACCATGGGCTTTCCCCGCATCACTGGTATTCGATGGTTCAATCTTGCCGTCCTGGTCATTACCCCTGCCTTGGGTCTTTATGGGTTACTTCGGGTGCCAATCTTAACAAGCACAGTTGTCTGGACTGCACTTTATTATATTTTCTCCATGCTTGGTAAGTCCTACAAAGCTCTCGCTTATTCATTGGTATTAACCCCGGCGTCAAAGGTATCACTGCTGGTAAGCTACAGGAGACTGCCAAGTTGACATTAACCCAAATACTACTTTGACAGGTTATCATCGTCTTTGGTCCCATAGATCCTACGTAGCTTCTTACCCTCTTCAAGTATTCCTCATTCTCGCTGGTGCAAGCGCGGTTCAAGGGTCTTGCTACTGGTGGGCCCGTCGCCATCGTTCTCACCATCGACACACCGACACCGACCTAGATCCTTACAATTCGGAAAGAGGTTTACTGTGGACCCACATCGGGTGGGTTATTTTTGACACCGACCTCCGGCCAGGCCCTGCGGATGTATCCGATTTAAAGAATGATCCGCTCGTGCAGTGGCAACATCGTTGGTATTTTGTCATCTTGACCGTTGTTGGTTATATTCTCCCCATGTGCATTCCCGGATTACTCCATGGGGACTGGCGAGGTGGGTTTTTCTTCGTTGGAGCACTTCGTATGACCGCTTGTCACCACGTATGTCGTTCATCATTCACTACATACGAATCCATCGCTCTGACTTTTACTACAGAGTACGTTTTGCATCAATTCTATTGCGCACTACTTTGGAAGCACGCCATACGACGACAAACATTCTCCTCGCGACCATCTCATTTCTGCCATCCTCACGATGGGCGAAGGGTACCATAATTTTCACCATCAGTTCCCCATGGATTACCGGTAAGAGTTTACGTAATACGCTGTGCACGATTCACGCGACTCCCGGTCACCAGGAACGCGTTTCGCTGGTGGCAGTATGATCCGACCAAGTGGTTCATCGCCACATGCCAGTTGCTCGGGCTGGCTTCCCACCTTCGGGTGTTCCCTAGCAACGAAATCGAGAAATGCGCTCTAACAATGAAGCTCAAGGCTCTCAAGGATGTCCAAGATTCAATTACTTGGCCTGTCCCACCCGACGAGCTCCCTGTTGTGACGTGGGAATCATGTATGTTCAGATCCCTCCACATTTCTGCACGCTTACTGGAAGTCGTAGTTCAAGAGGAGGCGGTATCACGCCCGTTGTTACTGGTCTCGGGTTTCATCCATGATGCATCTTTGTTCCTGGACCACCATCCAGGCGGTAAAGCCCTTTTGGCACGAAACTCCGGCAAGGACATGACGGCCGCATTTTTTGGAGGAATATATTCCCACTCACATGCCGCTCACAACGTAAGTTATCGCCTGATCTGACGTGTAGTTGTCTCTGACCGTGTCTCCTGACGTATTGGGTATGTCTTGGCCTTCAATGTGTTTAGCTCTTAGCCATGATGCGAGTGGGAATCCTCGCAGGAGGCGTGGAAATCCCTGCGGAGCATGTCGTACCACCGAGCCAACGCCTTTATATCAGTGCCTCAGTTTCAAAGACCCCCGACCTCACAGCCTCATTCTCAAGCTGAATCCCAACGTAGAATTACCTTCTAGAAACAGAAATTAACTCGCACACTTACTAACTTCGTTCTAACCTCTAACGACCATTATCAACATCATAAGTTACACGGACTTTGTTGTGTCCAGGTGCGGCGTAGGTGCTCTGTAAATCCAATCTACTATATGACCTTTTATTAATCTCGGGAGCTCCAGTTTCGTGTTTGTTCTGTATATACGAAACTCCATGGAATATACGCCAAAAGTAAAGTACAGATAATTTCTGCGTTCATTCTTTAAGAGCTTGCTCGATGGCTTCAGGAAGGCTGTCCAAGAGGGATAACTTTTTTGTCTCCGCTGGTTCCCAACCCAGCTTGTAAAGACGTTCAGGCAGGACGAAGTGGTTCCCGCCAAGTAACGACCAGCCATCTAGTAATGGGGAGATAAGCAAACACATCTCGAGCGAGCCAGTTACTCACGGTGGCCGAGGGGGTCAACAACTTCAGAAGGCATTGGGCGGGTACCACCCTCATTAGTGATACCCTTGCTGAACAGGTACTATCGGAGAGAGTGAGTCGAGGTTGATCTGCTTCTGGAACGCACTCACATCGCCCATGACCTTTGTCCACTCGTAGTATGTGATTCTAGGCTCCATACTCGCGCCAAAATCTGGGAATCATTGACATTAATAGACGGTCGGCGCAGAACTGGTCCCTCTTACAGAGACCCTCAGGACCTTCGTCAGCTCT
>JBBPKJ010000295.1:0-30745 GCA_038089195.1 Brasilioporus rufonigricans
GAGGTGACATTCCAAATGATATTGAAGTCCTATAGGAATATGCTCCATCTGGCCTGTCAGCAAGATAACTTCTGGTTCTTGTGGTTGGTAATAACAGTGACTGGGTGACCTGTACCTTGTAGATAGTGTTGCCATTCGTCCAGGGTGAGGATGGTGGCAAGGAGTTCACAATCATAAATGTCATAGTTGCGTTCAGTGGAACCCAAGGTCTTGGAGAAGTATGCACAGGGGTGGAGGTTGCCATTGGCATCCAGCTGCATCAATACAGCACCCACTGCTGTGAGTGAGGCATCAGACATAAGGGTGAATGGTTTTGCAACATTGGGGAGTAGGAGGACAGGGGCAGCTGTAAAAATCTTTTGGAGAGAGCAAAAGGCAGACTCTTGATCAGGGCCCCATAACCAGGGCTGTTTTGCAGTGGTCAGAAGATAAAGAGGGGCTGCAATAGTGGAGAAATTGGGAATAAACTTGTGATAGAAGTTGCAGAAACCTATAAAGGAGTGAACTCCTTTGACATTAGAGGAGGGGTTCCATTTGGTTACTGTGGAGAGTTTGACAGGGTCCATCTTGGCGCTGCCACTGCCAATGATCATCTCCAAGTATTCCACTTCTGGGACATCGAAGGTACATTTGAAGAGTTTCAGGGAAAGATGGAGGTTGCGGAGACATTCTAAGACCTTCTTAGTATGGTCATGGTGGGTGGTGAGGTTGGAAGAATGGATGAGTATGTCATCCATGTAGATTACTAACCACCCTTCTGCTATCAGATCACAGAAGAAATGGTTCATAAATGCTTGGAATATGGCGGGGGAGTTACAGAGTCCAAAGAACATGACTGTAGGCTTGAACAGTCCTAAGGGAGTGATGAAGGCTGCCTTCCAGGTGTCTTCTGGGCAGATATGGATGTTGTTATATTCCCAACAGACATCAAATTTGGTAAAGAGGGTCAAATTTCTTAATTTATCAACAAGATCAGATATGAGGGGCAGGGGGTAGGCATTCTTGACAGTATGTTCATTCAGATAGCAATAGTCCTGACAGGGATGGAGGGAGCCATCCTTCTTAGGGACGAAGAAAAATGGGGATGCTTGTGGGAACTTGGAGGGTATGATGTGGCCAGTCTTCAGATGTTCCTCAATGAACATTTTACAGGCCTCCTGTTCTTGGGAGTTAAGAGGATAGGTCTTAGCTACTTGGGGGAAGAAGGAGTTCTTCAGTTCTATAGCATGATCAAAGGGGCATGGGGGTGGCAGGAGGTCATGAGTCTTTTCTGCAAAGACATCAACAAAGAAAAAGAAAACTGCTGGGAGGGACTTCTGGTCCATCTTGGCCTGGCTGGTGAGTTCAGTGGAGAGAGTCATCTTACAAATGGACTCCCCTCTTAGCCAGGTCTTCCTCTTTCTTAATCGAGAGATGGTCTTCTTATCAGGGTCAGCTCCCAACCATCACATCAGATATCTGGTGGGGATGGTGTTGAACATTTTTTGACTGGGATGAGAAGGATCAGGGAGCAAGAGCATTCCAAAGGTCTAGTCAATTTTGGGGTTATTGGAACACAGCCAGGGCATTCCTAAGATTACTTTGGAGCATCCACAGTTTACTATCATTAGATCGATCGTTTCTTCGTGGTCAGGGAAGGCTAGATGGACAGATGCCTTGGCCTTGATGGATCCTGATTGATTTTTGGTTCCATCTATGTTATACATGGCAATTGGTTTAGGGAGAGGTCAAGTGGGCAAGGATAGTTGTCAGATAAGGGTTTGATTGATGAATGGCCCCACAGTCAATTAGGGCACTGGTGTTGACAGTTTTTGCTCCATGGAAAATAGTCAAATGGACTCAAATGGTATTTTCAGATGGTTCGGCTAAGAGTATAGGAGCTAAGACATGGAGAAGGGAAGATGTTGAGGCATCCTTCCTTTCTAAAAATCCTCATTGACCAAGGTAATAGACCAGACTTCTTTGGTCATTTCTTCTTCTGCCTCATCGAAGCAGGCATGGAGAACTTGCAAGATTTTTTGGAGGTCCTTCCCTTTAGCCTTCAGGCTATGCATGTACTGTGCGAGTTCAGAGGGTTTGACAGTCTCAACAGCTTGGATTCTAGAGGTGGATGGGACAGGGGGGTAGTGTCTTCCTCAAGGTTGATTCTGACAGTTGAAATGGTTACAAGTGGAGCAACCTGCTTTCTTACAGATAAAACAGAGGTTGTTGCATAAGCAGCATGCCTTTTCTACAGGTGACAGGTTGAGAGCATCTATGTCCATGGCATTAGGGTCTCTAGTATGAGAGGAGGTACAAGACAAGGAGTGGAAGGGGTGGTCATCCCCTTTCAGAATGTTGTTGTCCATTTCAAGGTGCTTGGTGAACTTCTTCGCATCTTTGACCCACTTGTTGTAGGTATCAGGGAGGTTCGCCTGTGAGAAGATAAAATGACATAGAGGGGGATATAGCCCTTTGGCAAATTTCTGAAAGATGGTCTCTTTGTCTTCGAGGTGGGCACAAAGAACAGCAGTGGAAAAGCTCTGGACGTAGTCCTGGAGTTTATAGTTGTTGATGATTCAAGGATCTCTTTTGTTCTGGACAACTTCTTGTTGGAGGGTGTTGAGGGTTTGTCTAGCTGTTCCTTCAACATCATAAGGGACAAAAATGGAACTGAAATCTTCAATTACTTTGTTGAAGGTCTTGTCTTCCTTCTTGATGGCAGGGTCTTGCAACATGTGGTACCATTTCTCAGCAAAGTGGACACCAGCTCCTCCTCCTATCTTGTTGAGGAGGGTATAGATTTTCAGGGGGTCTGATGAGAAGATGGTGTTGTTGGCTTCAAAGTGGCCTTTCATGGTGTTGATCCACCATGCTGCTTTCTCAGGTTCACCAGAGAAATCGGCAGGGAGGGTGAATTTTAACTCAATGGGCTTTGCAGTGGTAGTCATGGCAACTGGGGAAGATGGGTGACTTTGGGGGGTGACTGCGATTGGGAAAAAGATCCCTGGGTTATAGACAGTGGTGGCAGACAAAGGTTGGGCATCAGGTAGGTCTTCAACCTCAATATCAGAGTCTTCCTCAGCAGGAAGAGATTTGGCAGGTGGAGCAGGTGATCGGCTGGCAAGGAGAGTTCTCAGGGCCCTGGAGGCATGGACAGAGTGAGGGGTAGGATTGGGATTGGAAGAGGATCCAGCAATCCTTTGTCTGGGATTGGGTTGATCAGCTATGGTGACTTACTTTGCAAGGGAAGAGTTAGAGGGACAAGCTAGTTCTTTTGTAATGGTGGAGAGCACTTCTATGCTTGAGACAGTACATTCTTGGATGCCAGGAGGTACTCACAAAGAGACACAATGTCTGGAGAGCAAGGATTCAAGTGGGGATCACACTGAGTGAGCAAGGTAGTGTGCTGAATAGCATAGAACTAGCTAAAGGATACATGTGGGGATTGAACTAGTTCATATAGTACAATAGAAGCGGAGATGGAATAAGGGGTAAACAAAGATAAACAAGGACCTGCCTGTGCTCAGACCAAGATGACAAAGAGTAATTAGCTAAGCGAGAAAGCTGGAATCAAACCAGCAAGAGTAAAGGCTTAGCTATGGTTATTAGTGAAGAGATTGGAACATGCAACACTATGAGAGAAGTGTTGTAGGAGTGGTTAGTCCAAAGTGAAGAGCTATTTGAGAGGGTAAATCATTACATCGTCAGGGAAGAAAGTGGTAAGAAAGAAAGAGTAGGATTCGTAAGGAAATGGAGTTATGTGGGTGAAATGAAAACAGATGAGGAAGAGTCCGGAATGAAGATGGTTTACCATAACACATGCCATGCATGTGGTGGACTTACCAGTCCTGGCCTTGCACACCAGACTGAATTTGGCACACCTCTTGCACCTATTCTCCCTGGCCTTGCCTTTCCCCTTACCAGAACTCAGCCCCACCTCTGCCTCCACCTGCTCCCTTCAGATCTGCTCTGCCTAAGACTTTTTGTTAGTCCACTACCTTTGTTGACTCTGGTGTGACTTACCCTCTTCTTGGCTGCCTTCTTGGCCTTTGCTCACACTCTTGTGGCCTCTTCCTCTACCAACCATCACTCCTCCTCTGCTCACCTCCATTCCTCCTCCTCCTTCTTCACCTTCATGTGCCTCCTCCACTCATTGGACTTTGCATTCCAAATGGCCTCATTGTTGTCTGGGTCCTCCATGTTATGGTAAACCACCTCCAATCAGGACTCTTTCTGGTCATCTTTCGCTTCACCCATATAACACCTTTTTCTCATGAGTCTTACTCCTCTTTCCTCATCATTTTCTTCCCTGACGATGTGATGGCTTACTCCCTTGAATAACTCCTTATCTTGGACTAACCCCTCCTACAACACTTCTCTTACAGTGTTGCATATTCTGATCTCTTCATCAATAACTATAGCTAAGCTCTTAGTCTTGCTGGTTCGATTCCAGTTTTCTCGCTTAGCTAATACTCTTTGTCATTATTGTCTTGGTCCAAGCACAGGCAGGTCCACATTTACCCTTATTTACTCTCCATTCTAGCTCTGCTTCAACTGTACTATATCAACTAGCTCGGTAGCCACTCCTGTCCCTTAGCTAGTTCTACATTTATCTAACACACTACTGTGCTCCTTGTGTCTTACCCTCTTGAAATACTGCTCTTTGGACGTTGTGTCTCTTCATGAGTACCTCCCAAAGTCCAGGTAATTATAAGTCTTGAGCATCGAAGTGCTCTCAACGTTACACTCCATGAGGCATTTGTCAGACCAGTTTTTGATGTCAGTGATGTCAGACATGGTGATGGATACTAATGAGGATGCACTTCAAACACCCAGACTATTTATCCAGTAATTCCAAACTCCATTTTTCAACTCCAATGCCAATCAACAAAGTCACATGCTAATGGCCTTCAGGGGTTCAGGCCTAAAAGGGGGATACTGTCATATACCAGATTCACCAAGTCAAACTCTGGTCCTCCAGACACAACTCTGGACTATCTTATTCACCTCTGGACTATTCTTACTTGCTAAGTCTTGTCTTCTTTCCTCTGGACCAATTCCACTCTTCTGTACTTACATCCAGAATATGTTTCATCTTGACATCTCAGTTCCTATGTCACTCAGACATCTCCATTCCTACATCATCTTGACATCTCCATTCCTATGTCACTCCAACATCTCTTCATTCTTGTTTTATCTTGACATTCCATTACTCCTGTTTCACCTCCATACCTTTGCACATTGTATGCCTACCTGATCTTGTTCCCATCTTAGTAATCTGCCTCCAACTTACTATATAATCTTTGTACTTCTGTCCTATATTCCTCAGTCTGAATATCAACAGAACTTGATGTTCTCCATCTCCATCCATTTCTGCTCTGCTCTGCCCAACTAAACTCAACTCTCCCCATCTTGTTCATTGTCTCTCTGACTTGAGTTCTTAGTAACTCTCATCTGACCTCCAACTCTCCAACCCTCCGAAATTGGAACACTGGACCTATGCAAGGCACACCACATAAGATGAAGCCAAGTCCCAGACCAACCAAATACAACAACTCTGGCATTCTGGAGTTACACTCAGAGCATATTGCCTGGATTTAACAACAACCTTGGGCACCTCCTTGACAATTTCCACAGCAGGGATGACAATGATGATGATGTTCTCTCCAACAGTAACACAGATGGACCTGATAGAACTTAGGCAACTCAAACCAGGATTTCAAGTCTATGAAGGGGATAATGTTATGGTTATCCATCTTCAGGCTCATCTTTTTCTTGTTATCTTCTGCTATGAACATTCCTTTCCAGTTTCTTACACTGACTTCTTTCACTTCTTAGTGATCTTCTACCCAGATGATGTGATAATATATTCCTTTGACTGATTACCCATTTGGACAATCTACTCCTACAACATTTCTCTTATAATGTTGCATGTTCTGATCACTCCATCTGTTATGACTTACTTTTCACCCCTACTCTTTTCTTTCTTTCTTGACTTATTCTTGATATTTAGCTAACCCTTATTCTTGACTTCTCAGATATTCCTGATATCTTCTCATGTTTATCTCTGTTCTTGTCTTCTTGTCACAGTTCTCTTCTTGCCTCACTTTATTAATCTCTGCTCTGCTTCTTGTTTCACTTCTTGCTTCTCTCATTCCTGATCCATCTTATCTCTGACTCATCCTTGCTTCTCTGCCAGCCCTACAGTGGTCTGTGTGCATCTCTAGTACTTATATAAACCCTCAATACTTGCTCATGTACTCTAGCTTAGTCTGCCTTCAATCTACCTAGATCCTCCCTTCCAGAACTTCCAGTCCCTTTCACCCTACTAAGGGTAGATATCATCAATAGATGACTTAACTGCCATTCCTGAATCCTTGAAGAGGACATACAAAGGCCTACACTAGTCCCTACCTGGGTCTATTGTAACACCATCATTGCTAAGCTCTTACTTTTGCTGGTTTGAGTCCAGTATTCTAGCTTAGTCAACCTTCTTTATCATCTTGGTCTGTGCAGTGGCAGATCCTCATTTGTTATTGTTTACTCATACTTCTATCTCCAATTGAACTGTATTATAAGAACTAGCTAGATCACATCCTGTACTCTCTAGCTAGTTCTATGTTGAATCAACACACTACTTTGCTCATTTTTGTGATCACCCTAGTCTCAGTGCTCTCTGGACATTGTGTCTCTTTGTGAGTACCTCCCAGAGTCCAGGAAGAAGTATAGTCAAGCACTGTTAGTGCCACATAACATCACAGAGATGCTCCTGGAACTTCTTTGCATCTTCAACCCATCCTTCATAGGTCATTGGGAGGGTCTTCTGGGAGAAGACCAACTAGCAGAGAGGGGGAAACAGTCCCTGGGCAAATTTTTGACAAATGGTGGAGGGGTCAGAGAGTTGAGCTTGGGATACAGCATTGGAAAAGTTTTGGACATATTCCCGTAGTTTATAGTCATTGATAATTCACTTATCATGAGGATTTCTGTCAACATTCTGGTGAAGGGTGTTGAGGGTATTGTGAGGTTGGAATTGCACAGCAGAGGTCTAAGCTAGGAACTATGAGAACCTCAGTAGATGTCAAGCTACTAGTATTAAGAGAACTACCTATGAAAACTAAGGTAGATTAGTATAGTAGTAAATGCCTATGAAACAGGGCTTACCCTTAGTAGATGTCAAGCTACTGAGGAAATAAACTAGAAGCTACTCCAAAAGGTGTATGCTCTAAGCTTATGTAACATTACCATAAAAGGAAGCTAAAGTGCACTGGTCAAGTTTACAACAGAGGGCTCATCTGGCCTCTCCCTTGACATCAAAGGGAATGAATATGGACTTGAAATCTTCAACAACCTTGTTGAAGGTCTTATTCTTAGCATCAATAGAAGGATCTTGCATCATGGTATACCATTTTCCTGCAAAATGAACACCTCATCCCCCACCCATTTTGTTCAAGAGGGTGTAGATCCTGGGAGTATCAGAGGTGAAGACAGAGGGGTTGGCTTCAAAGTGCCCCTTCATGGCATTGATCCACCATGATGCTTGTTGGGAATCCCCAGAGAAGTCAGAAGGAAGGGTAGACTTCAGTTCAATGGATTTTGGAATGATTGTCATAGCAATGGATAGGGATGGTGTGCAAGGTGGAGGGATGACTTGGATTGGTGACAGAGGTCTGGCAGGACTGGCAGGACCAGGGTAAATGACAGTTTGGTAGGTCTGTAGAACAGGGAAAAGTGATTCTACTTCTACAGTGAGCAACAAAACTGTTGCAATGATTGCAACACCTTGATTGCTGAGTTCATATTTCATGAACCATTGATGCTAGACCCATAAACCCAGTGATCATTAGAAAGCCCTTATCAATGGCTTTCTGTCAATATATACATTGCTTAGGTAATTTCCATTGAATAAGGAAATATTCCACAATCAATCAAGGAAACTCATTGCAACAGTTTTGTTGCTGACTTAAATAAGTATGAAAATGGTATACTGCTGCAATTTATTATACAAGAATTTGATCATACAACATATAACAAGTATGACATTGTACAAACAGACCAAAATACCATCACTTTTCCCACACCTAGCATCATAAAACCCACTGTTGTCAAGAAATTCAACTAATTAAAGTTTTGTTTGGAATAGAGTCAATTTGCTGTCAAATCTTTCATTCCAGTGTTCCAAATTACTATATCACTAGTATACATCACTGTAAGCACTGTTCTAACCAATACAAAGCCTTTTGGAAATAACCACACCTCATATTATCTGCTAGTAGGCAGTAGAGCTTAAATTGTATTGGAGCTAGAGGGTCTAACAATGGTGGTTATGTTACAAAAACTCTTCTGAACACTGATTACATTGTATTCTTTGAAATACCATGTGTTACAATATTGAAATCACTGGTATCAAGGCAGTAGTCAAGCAAAAACATATACTCTACTTTAGTTATTATAGGTAATAGTGGTTAGATATTGCTTTAAGTGATCAAGCACATGCAACAAATGGTCTGAAGTACAATATATGTCTAGATAAAGCATGCATGGACTGCATTTGGTCAACTGATCAAAAAGAAATGTGAAAATGACATTAATAATGAATTTATCAATATATAGAGGGGATGTTTAAATATAATGGAGATTGAAAAGGAACAAATAGAGAAAAATAGGAACCTGCCACCACACTGACCATGAGTAACTAAGAAGAGAATAGTAAGCAGAGATGATGAAGTAATCTGGATCATACAATGCAATAAGAGACATGTTGTAGAAGTAATTAATCCAAATGTAAAGAGGATATTAGTTGAAGGAATAGATGTCTTTTGGATAGAAGACAACAAGAAAGTAGAAGAAGGAAGTAAAAGAGAATGGGAATGTGTGTTCATGATAAAAGACAATGAGAAAAGGGCTGGAACAAAACATAACACCCACCAAAGGAGGCCCAGATCAAGCAATGCAAGCAGAAATGTACAGCAGACACATTTAGGAGCATCATAACATGCCAAGAATGCCAGGAACATGCCAAAGGACCTGCGGCACATATTAGAATGTGTCAGACACTGGTTAGAGTGACCTGACACAGAGTACTCACCAGAGGAGGCCCAGGTCAAGCAATGCAAGCCAGGAAGTGAAGCAGACACAATGGAAGCAGTGAGGTGCAATGAAGACACAAGGGACAGGCTGAAGAAGCTGCAGTACACATCAGAATGCAAATGTAAACACTTGGAGTGCCAGGAAGAGGAGGACTCACCATGAAGAGCTTGAGCCAAGCTAAATGATCTGGAAGGCAAAGCAGTCACATGGAAGGACTCAAAAAGGTACTAGGAATGTTTCAGACATGATAGGAATGATAACAGTGATGGAACAAGCCAACCAGCTTGAAACACAAGACCAGGAGGCTATCTAGGTGAGCAGGAGAGATTGAGAACCATCAAGTGTGATTTGAAGCACAGGAATGATAGCAACAGTGACAGAATGGTCAGGAGACTGTGGGAATGGGTGGCATAATGAGCATTGCATGCCATAACTCAAAACAAGTAGTCAAAGTGTGAACACTAGTTGAGGAGGAGTTCTCAACATTCCTAACTTGTTTCCACAATGCCATTCAAATAAGATAATATGCCTGGCAGGTATATCCACCAGGATATAGGGTACAAGCAACACCAACCCATACCCTGTTGTAAACTTGACCAGTGCACTTTAGCCTTCCTTTTATGGTAGTCATTACATAAGCTTAGAGTGTACATTTTCCTATGGTCCTCTAGTTTATTTCCTCAATAGCTTGACATCTACTGAGGGTAAGCCCTATTTTATAGGCATTGCTACTATACTAACCTACCATAGTTCTCATAGGTAGTACACTTAATATCAGCAGCTTGACATCTACTGAGGTTCTCATAGTTCCTAGCTTAGACCTCTGCTGAGCAATTCCAACCTCACAATATATTCACACCTAGCCTAGTACCCTATCCAGTATCTGGGCAGGTTATCCATACCCCTGCCCTTCCATAACATCCTCCAATTCTGACATCTCCACTCTGGACCTCATCATCCATCTCCATCACCCTTCCTCTGTCTTTGCCTTTTAGTCCTCCAATCTCTGGTTGGACTTGGACTGGAGTACCTGGTCTTAATAGGAATGAATATGATAATGAAAGAAAGAGATTTAACCATGATGATGGCTGAAAATTATGGAGTATGGGAACTTTTTTAAACTCAGACATACAACTGATATGTATATCTTTGTTTGTACCAACAAAAAATGGCTGGTATTCTATGACTTGGCTGAGGTCCTTATGTTCCTTTGAGAGTGGCCATTTTCACCTCATCATCATGAAGAAAGCAGCTTCTTAATTCCTGTGTCATTCTTACATACAATCCAAGTACACCATTCTATCCCCCATCATTTTGGGAGTTTCTAGAATACTAAGAATGTATTGTTTCACAGTTTTGCATTGGAGTAGACATTTGCACTAAGGTGGACTCAATAGTTTCAGAAGCAGTACTTGGGCTCTAACCATTGACACAGTCAACCTCCATGGAGAACTGTCAGGTCATTTACTCTGAGCGCCAGTGCTGTTACTAATATCACTATCAGGACCGGTACATGGAGCCCTAACGGTGCTCTACCAAGGAGATAAAGGACCGGAGAATACATGGTGATGCAAATGCAAAACACCTTATCGACCCCACATCTCTCTGGGTAAGCTCCGCGGCATACCTATCGAGGGGTCTCGGCATTTACCCTGTATCCCCGTCTTTCGCACCAGGATCTGAAGGAGCCGGCGACGTCGATTGTGCGACGGTCGTACCCAACGGGCGAAACATCACCTTCATCCGTTTGGGTGGGTCATCGCCTGGTTTCATCGCCACAGCTCGACCACCAACCGGTTCGTCCCTTTTTTGGGTGCCAAGGTCGGCACGCTTGGGTTTGCTGGCGAGACGTTCCAGCAGTTCGTCCTCGTCATTTTCTCTTCGCCGTTTCTCGGACAGCCGTATGGAGGGTAATTGGGATTTGAGGGTCTGCTTGGTGGATGATTCGCTTAGCAAGGGGGAGGAGGAGCCACCTTTCTGGCGCAAGAGTGATTCTAGAATGTTGTCATCCTCTTCGTGAGTGCGTCGCCGAGGAATAGAGGAAGGTCGAGAGATCTGGCGGTGCGCTAACCGTGGGCTTGGCGGTACATCCATGGAAGGAGAGTGTGGTGTGGATGGGTTTTCCTTTGAAAGAACTTTCGAGGGTGTAATAGGAGAGGATGTTTCTGGAGGAGACGGGGGTCCAATCTCCTCCTCGTCGCCATAATCCAAGAGGGAAGGTAAGGGGGGCGTACGAGGAAGGACTAAACCTTGTGGCCGAGGGAGTTTGGACGGAGCAGGGATGCGTCGTCTACGCTTGATTGTGTTTAGTGGGGAACCGGCGCGAGTTGCAAGGGCTGCTGAGCTGATGAAAGGGGGTGCCGCATCACCTTCGTCGTCATCGCCATTGAAGTACTCTTCTTCTTCGGCGTCAACACCACGGTCCAAGCGACGCGATTCGGCAGAATCTCTGTGACAGACACATTAACAAGCCCGTTCTTACAGCCCGCTCTGAACTTACCGATCGATCTTGGCCTCCTCCTTGGGTAGAGGCTCGACATTGATTTCCCAGCGACGTATGAACGCAGAGAAGCGCGGACCACCTAATCTTGTTTCACTGAGCTTGTGAATGATGTCTTGATGAACTGTCATACAATGGGTAATGAGGTCTTTAATGTTCTCCTGCGAGCGTAGAGTAAGGTTGGATGTAGAATAGTGAAGACACCAAAGTTACCCGTCGAATGTGTTCGAAGAACTCTTGACAAGATGCACTCAGTAGGCTGTCACGATGCGACTCCTGCAGAGTGAGTTCCAGGATGGGCTTGAAAATATCAAGTTTTACAAGGTGGGCGAGAAAGTTTTTGTTGTTGATCTTGAGGCATATCCGGAAAAATCGGAATGCAGCTACAATCAAGTCAGAGGTAATGCATCAGATCATAGAAGACCCCTTAGAAGCCGAAACAAACCTAGCCGGAGGTGCTTGTCTCGAGCGCTCAACAATGTAGCCACGCGGGCGGATATATTCGAAGAGAGCATGTAGAAATGGCTTCGGAATGCGTGTTGTTGGGCGAAATTGCAAAGCAAGTCGGATAAGTATAGGAAAAGATTAGTCTTCTCTCGCGAAAGCTTCAAAACTGGATCTATGATGATCACAGTCATTCTGCATTCCCAATGTTCAAGGTATGTTTGCGTACCTGGCTGCCTCCTGAAATCCGGGATGTCGCTGTATGGTTTGAATAATACCTCTAGGCAATTCTTATAGAAATAGTCTAGAAACCTCTCGGTTCCTGGATCATCTTTAGGGCGAGCCAAAATCTTCGCACTAATTGCCACCTAAGTCAAGATGTCGGTAGTAAATCGGTGACTCTAGAACGAACACCTACGGGTGTAGTGCCTGGGCCCCCAATGTTCTGCGAAACGTCCAACAGAGCTTTCAGTGCGTCGCCGACTTGACACTGCACAGCTACATCCCAACTCTGGACCATGACCCGGCACATTAGTTTCAAAAGTGTCTCTGCCTTGTCAGTCCCTAATCGACCGGCTACTTTTTCCCTTTCAAGAGCAGCCGCCTGTTTGCACACGTGTCCACGAACCCCGTGCAGATCATGCTCGAGTAAGGTAGCCATGATCTCGCCTGCAGCGCTGACCACATTCTTCGACGTCTCCTCCTTCTCGGGCAACGAGAACGCCCATTGGACAGAGAATAGAATCCCTCGGTCAACCAGTGTTCGGAAAAGTGCCAGTCGTGCAGGTAGCTGGACGTTCTTGCCCATTGCGCAGAGCTGTTGAACTAGTACAACGACCTCGCGGCGGAATGCAACATCACTTTCACTGAGACTGCCTGCAGGGCCAAATGAAAACGGAATAGTCGTCTGTACTCCATGTCCGTTTGGGATCTTCTCGGGGGGGTTCCTTCCGTTCAATTTCCCTCCTTCCTCTTCTTCATCCTCTGATCCCGTCCTAGGACCAGCAAGCACCTCCTCGCTTACATACAGCCTGACTATGTCATGGAGGAAGACGGAATCGTTTTGAATGTGATTGATAATGTCAATTTGGTTGAAGATGATGCAGGAGTTCAAAACATTGAACGTCGAATCGTCGAGCGCACGTGCAAGTACGACATCCTTGAGGAACTGGAGGCGATAGGTGTGGTGGACCTTCTTCCGGATAAGGTCGTCTCGTATTGGAATAGGTTGATGGAAATGTGTGTTGACGTGGAGGAATTCACGGTAGTTGGCCTTGTGTGTGGGAAACTCAGGATCGTCTATGTCGCCAAGTCAAAATCACGGAAGGTACGAGGGCAGCATAGCGTACACTCAAGCATCCCAACCACTCCAAAGAAGGTGTCGTCCTCGAGAATATGCTCATAAATCCCATGGTCGTTCATCATCACTGCAATGACGTTAGCAACGCTAACTAGACACAGTTGCTGCACACACATATGGTTTGCATGAGGCTGCACAGGGCATGAAGATTGTCTAGGCTCTCGAGGTCTTCTGCCATGTTCAGTACATCGATAAGAGCCTTGATGTAGTGCTGTTATTCTTATCAGTACAGTAACACGACAGCGAGGGATGTGGGACCATGGAACAGGGCTCACCTCGCGCTGTATGTACTCGCATATCTTCTCCTTAACCGCTTGACCTCTCGAAAGGGTCTTGATTGCGCCTTCAATGTCTTGTATGTTGCCGAGCTGAGGAGTGGGAAGATGACCGGTGCGAATGATATTGACAGTGGTTGCAGAGTGTTCGCCACCTGGAGACGAGCCAATGCCCTGGTCTTCTGGGTGAGATGCAGATGAGATACGCGTTGCTCAGAAAAACAAGAGAAAACAGGACGAAGCGTGGGCTGTGGCGAAATGGTGCTGACCTCCAGAATTCAAATGACGTTGAACCTCTATGATGAAGTTCCATACCTCCGCACATCCCTCCGCGTCCTGGAAGCTCAAGGCGTAGTCGGCTCCGTTGGGTTCCGTCCAGACTATCAGGCTCTCTATGGGTCGTATGAGTGCCAAAGAACACGAAACATAGGCAGTAAAGTCTCTATGCAAATGGGTAGAATGCACATACCTTGCTGCCGTTGGTATACGTCGTTGGAGCGTATAGCAGTCGAGAGTATGATCTTATTAAAGTCCACCTCCGAACGGGCGACGAGATATGCTTGATTGGCGTCATCAAGCTGGCCAGCGCAATATGCGGTGCCTTGATCAACCCATCGAGAGCCAATCAACTCGTAGACCTTTGAAGGTGACAAACGTCGGTCAGAGTGGGCGCTTGGTGATGTCATGCGAACGGCGAAGAAACAGGAGGGATGCGTAGGCAGTTTGAACTTTTTAAAAAAGAAATATGTTTTTCCAGAGAAATTAAACACGTTGCAGGCATAGGGACTGCCGTTATGGATGTGATGGTAGAGAGGAGGCCAGGAACGAGATGGGAAGGATGAGAGAAGCTCACCTTGACACGTTTTAGTTCTAATGAAGACTCAGGCAACTGCTCCTGGGAGTCCTGCTGGGTGACGGCTGGGTCCACGGCCTCGACCGTCGTGATGTGGCTATCCTTGACATGGTCACCAACGTGGTGGATGTCGCCAAAGATGTGGTCACGAGAATGTTGGAGCGAAATGTGAGCAGTGTCATCCAATGCGGTGTCAGACTGCGCGAGACAGGTGAGGTCGAGGTCGAGGGCTACCTGATGGTCGTGTGTGGGCAAGGTAGCGTGGTGAGAAGGCGATAAGAGGTCATGGTCGAGGATGTCGGTGTCGGTGTCGTGATGAGACGCAAGGGGGGACGATGGCGTAGCGTCCACGCCGCTCATGACAAGCCAGACGACGTTTTCTCTGTAATTTTCGACCGCCAGATCCCACCTGCGGAACCTGCGCGAGCTGCTTATGAAGCAGTTCTGGTCCAGAGTCGTGTCGTCCTTTCAACGCAGAACAGTCGTGAGAAATATTTAATTGTCACAAGTCTCTCCCGCCGGTCACATCCGCGTCCACTGCCATCGTTCTGTCGCCTTGCTTAGCCGCGCAATCTACTTCTTCTGGAACGGCGCGTCGGTGTCTTCTGTCTCCACACGCTGCAGTATTTGACGGTCGTATTGTAGGTTGCCGTAGGAAACGCGAACTTACCCATGGACTTATCTCTTAATTACGTAATTATTTCGAAGTATCATTTTTTTACTCGGTGACGTTTGCGGTTTCTCTCGCGTCTTTTCTCTCCCGACCACGCACTCCCCAAGATGACCAGGTCAACAACGGTGCTCACGGTCGCCAGCATTGCTGTCGGGGGTCTCGTTGCCTACGCTGTGTACTTTGATTACAAGCGGAGAACGGACTCGACTTTCCGCAGACAGCTTCGTATGTTTAGTCTTATTCCACTACCAGCACAAGGCTGAGTTATGACCTAGGCAAGGAGAAAAAACGCGCCGAAAAGAGTCAAACACCTTTAGAATCATCAGCAGGCACCGGCGGTGTCGATCCAAATGAGCTCATAGGCGCTCTCGAGAAAATCCGGAACGAACAAATCCCTACCGACCATGACGAGAGGCACCAGTATTTTATGACGCAGGTTAACATGGGAGAGGCGATGAGTGTGAAGGGTGCGCAAAGTTCAGCCGCTTCGGGGAAATGGTGGTCGCTTACGCGTCAAAAGGGCCCGCTTTCTATATGCCCGCTGCACTGTGCTTCTACCGCGCGATTCGAGTATATCCTTCACCACTTGAGTTGATCATGGTCTACGAAAAGAGTCTCTCACCTCCCGTATTCCAGGTTAGCTGTTACTATGTCTTGTGTTGCTTCATACACTAATTATTCACACCGCAGCTCGTAATGCAGCTTGTTAATTTGGACGTGAGTTCGTCTCCTCCGTCCGAGGGGAAGGGTCAAGTTTCTATTCCCGACGAAGATGACGAGTTAAGCCCCTCGGGCCCACCCTCGGAAGCGTCTTCGCAGGAGTGGGACAAGGTCACAGACCCAGGTACCCAGACGCCTGCACTTTGACTACGAGTCATCTTACACACAACTCTGAACGTGCAATGCTGTACGCTGTGTATAATTGTCATCGTTCATGTATTCCCCGACCCTCGTCACCCCTATAATTCTCTCTTACCCCCCCTATCCATTGTCAGTGCGATGATCTGATATGAATGTTTTTTTCTGTCTCTTCGGTGTTGCTGCTGCTCGAATCGTTCTCTATTCGAAACAATTATGTCCGTAGGTGAAGTCCCGCGTTGAAGGTATGCCATGTCGATTGAGAAGAAAGGCATCCGAGCTGAACAACGAGAAATAGGCTACTACAACCATTTCCCACAGAAAAGGATGAATGTTGCTATCCAAAATGTCCAAGTGCCTCAGGTGGCTGGTGGCCAGTCCGGCAGTGCGCCGATGCGTAAGAGAGTTGTGGTTTGCACCAAGGATTTCGAACTGGGTGAACTCATCTACAAGGTCAGCATCAGTTCCTGCTTAGCATTGCTCAGTCTTGATGTATTTCGTTTGTAAAACCAAAGGAGCAAGCCATCGCCACTGCTCTTGACACGGATCTTCAAGGAAAAGGCACCCACTGTGGTCACTGTTTGCGTTCGATCGAGGGTGATACGGCGATCCGTCCTGGCTCCGACCGCTTCAACTCTGTCTATTGCTCAAAGGATTGTCATGCCAAGGCCATGACCTACTCGCAAGGCATACTTTTCACCCTTGAACCACCCCTTCCCCAACAACTGATTCCGGAATCCGCCAACTCTTCCCAGGACGAGAGAGACCGTGCCCAAATTGCGTTTGCGGAACACATACAAAAAAGCGGCAGATGCGCACCTGAGCTGATGGCGCGTGTCATTGCACGCCAAGTCTCCATCGAAACGGCGCAAATGATGACTTCCATGGGACATTCACCGATGGCCAACCCTAATTTAGTGTTCACTGACGGTGGGGATTATACATTCAATGACCACCTTGAGCGGTTACGCTATCTTGACGTAGCCGCCCTTGATGAGGGCGGTAAGCTTTTCAAAGCCGTGCTGGAACTTGCTATTCCTGGATTGGAGCACCTCGCGACTGAGGAACGGCTCTCAGTTTATCTTGGCATGATGGCATACAACGCGTTCGGTGTCTGCTTTGGAGCCGGAAGGGATGACAAGGTAAATGTGCAATTATCGGTCATGACTAACGTGCTCATTATGACTCCTATAGCCGGCACTAACAGCGAGGCCCGAGGGCGTAGAAAGGACAAGAACACCGTATGGTACCCAAAGGCAAGTCGGAGCTGGGTTCTATTTGTTATCGTCCTACGTAAGTGTTTCCACACATCTTGTCTGTCGATTGATGCTCACGTCGGGCTGGTCATATACAGCTCACCCACTCATGCGACCCATCCGCTCGGCCTTTCTTTGATGGCACATCGGAACTGCACCTCATCGCCACACGCGCTCTTAAGGCAGGAGACCAGGTTACCGTTGCGTATGTCGATGTAACCCAACATGATGATGAGGGCGCGCAGGATTGCCGTCGGCGGCGGCGGATGGAACTAGCCCAAGGATGGGCATTTGCTTGCACCTGTTCCCGGTGTGTCTCGGAGGCCAGCCCTGGTGACGAGACGGACAGCGAGCCCAACGACAGGTCCAAAGTGTCCGAGGTCGTGTCAAGGCTCGAGGGCCTGTAGAGGATGACTTGTGATGTAGCGCAAATGAGCCCGCTCGACATTCAGGATGTGATCGATCTCCGATCCCCAACTTGACCATTCTATTTATACTGATCAAGGTTTACAAAGACCCCCATTATGAACGATTGCGAGGCTTCTTATATTCGTACTTGCTTTATTAACGTGTTCCACTCGCACCATACCATTAGTTTTCGTGTCCATCCTGCACTTCAATACATTCCTCGCTCTCCATCTAAAGTCGATCACTAAACTAAACATTCGTGGACCTTGAAAAAAAGTTGTTGCCCAGCAGCGTTAAATTGGCCAATGTGGCCCGGGAAAGGAGGGATACTGCACGAGGTAACGGTAACAGTCAACCTTGTGATTGATATGCTCAGGGGTCAATCCTCCTTATTTGGGAATTCTTCATGCAGTTCCCATCGCGACAGATTG
This sequence comes from Brasilioporus rufonigricans, assembly GCA_038089195.1. Lineage (NCBI taxonomy): Eukaryota > Fungi > Basidiomycota > Agaricomycetes > Boletales > Boletaceae > Brasilioporus > Brasilioporus rufonigricans. The sequence continues at coordinate 18,131 of JBBPKJ010000295.1, forward strand.
AAATGGTGAACCCTTCCTCAGGCTTCAGGTACACCCTTTAGCGCCTAGTAGCCAACTACAACTCCATACATATCCTCGATCGTCCAAACAGTGTATATCCCCTTACGATTTTATCACCCTACGATCGTACTATGCAGCGCTCAAGCACCAGCACGCGGTCATCAACGTCAACAGCCACCAGCTTAGACAAACCAGCAGATTATGTGTACTTCGAGCGCAGCTCTACTGGTTTCTCGGACGATGCCACTCCTAGAGCCAAAGCAGCGCAATTGAAGCTGGAGCACTTCTACAAGGTTGCTGTAGATGCCGCGATTGAACGAAATACTAGGTACGCATTATTGGCAATTTCGTACTCGAACTCAGCAACAATGTATTGCAAGGCGTGTAGAGCTGGAAAGAAAGCTTCAAGCAGATGTTATGATATCGGATGAGAGGAAGATCCGCCATCTCCAACAACTAGGGAAGAAAGAATCAACATTCCTTCGCCTCCGACGAACACGTTTAGGTCTGGACGATTTCAGGACGGTCAAAGTGATCGGAAAAGGCGCCTTTGGTGAAGTCAGTGCCAGTTTTTCCATCTCATGATCCATCACCGCAACACACTGATTTCATGTGTGATAATTTCACGCAGGTTCGTCTTGTTCAGAAACTCGATACCGGCAAGATCTACGCGATGAAGACCCTCAAGAAAGAGGAGATGCTGAAGAAAGACCAGGTACGTCTCGTTTTCAATAAATGGTCAGTCACGGTATGACGCATTCGCCACTACACAGCTCGCCCACGTCCGCGCTGAGCGCGACGTGCTCGCAGAATCTAATTCACCTTGGGTTGTACAACTTTTTTATTCTTTCCAGGATGCCCAGACGCTATATTTGATCATGGAGTTTCTTCCCGGCGGAGACCTCATGACCATGCTCATCAAGTATGACACCTTTTCAGAAGATGTTACTCGTTTCTATATAGCGGAGTGTACCCTTGCCATTGAAGCAGTCCATAAACTGGGGTTTATTCATAGGTGGGAAACTTCTCTTGATTTAACTCACTCGTCTTAAAATTTCTTCTGCAGAGATATCAAGCCGGACAATATCTTGATAGATAAAGACGGTCATGTCAAACTTTCCGATTTCGGTCTTTCAACGGGCTTCCACAAGCAACACGACTCTAGTTACTATCAGAAGCTTTTGGATTCAGCAAACAATGCCCAATCACATGTTGCTACGGCGCGGAACAGCGTTATGGTTAATGCCATTCACTTAACTATGTCCAGCAAGGATCAAATTGCGACTTGGAAAGCGAACCGGCGAAAGCTGGTTTGTAACTCTTATTAGTATCCATTCAGCTCCGATGTGATACAGTTTGCAGGCATATTCCACTGTTGGTACACCAGACTATATTGCACCGGAAATCTTCCAGCAAAAGGGATACGGGAACGAGTGCGACTGGTGGTCACTTGGGGCGATCATGTTCGAGTGCCTGGTTGGATATCCGCCATTCTGCTCGGAGTCAACACACGAAACGTATCAAAAAATTATGCAGTGGCAACATTACTTGGCATTCCCGGACGATGTTCACCTGAGCCGTGAAGCTGAGGACTTGATCCGGAGGTAAGTGACGTGGAGTTTACTTACGGTTACAATGTTGACACTATGCTAGACTCATGACCTCCCCAGACCGTCGATTGAATGCAGATCAAATCAAGAACCATCCATTCTTCTATGGAGTTGGTTGGGACTCCATTCGCCGTATTGATGCGCCATTCGTACCCAATCTACGCTCCATAACGGATACCTCTTACTTTCCCACAGACGAGATTGATCAAAGTCCTGCGGAAACACCTACCGCGAGCGCCGGTGGGGCACAGAAAGATCTTGCCTTCCTTGGGTGCGTTTCCAGTTTTCCAGGTACGATTCTCACTGAGATTGCCGCTCAGATATACTTTCAAGAGGTTTACTATATCTTCTCATGCTTTTTGAATTATCGTCTTTCTGGCATATGTAAAAGTACGCGGTCCCTGTGAACTGTTGTACAACACGGGATCCAGAATGTGCTTAACGAATCTGTTACACCTACTACATACTAGATCTCGCTGTTCCTAGCTTTCTTCTGTACACGGATTACATACTAAGACGACTGGACTCAGAGATCTTATTTGGGGACGAAACAGCTTATTTTATCGTTAACGAATTCAGGTAAGGCAGAGACCTGATATCAATGGTTTCTCCGGGATTTAGGCTGTAACTGACAGGCAGGCTACCTCGAAGCGCTACTGTCAAGTTCAGTCTCCGTCGAGCATCAAAATCCACGGAAAAAACCATGCTGTCACTTCAAAGATTCCTTTGTTGAATCTTTCCCCGCCCCGCAGTTGAAAGCACACCTTTGAAGACATATGCGTAGAAACTTGTGTGTATATCGTGGATCACCGGTCGACCCGCTGTGTAGGTAGTAAACATGGGTGTGACTGCGGAGAGCGCTTAGCAGAATTGAACAAACACCTGGTTTCACACCATCTCATTCGCCAGATGGCGGAAATTATCGACCTTACTCTATCTCCTCGACCTGAAGTCATTGAAATCTCGTCTGATCAGGAGAATACCTATCCTGGCCGCCCCAACCGAACACAAGAAAACAAGAAGCGGAAGAGAAAAACCGGAAAACCATCCAACGGCTTCGCCAGCGACAGTGGCATCGGTAGTTTTGGACAGCCTTCAAGAGCTCATCCACCCGAAATTGAAAACAAACACAACGACACCAATGATTCGTCCACACCTTATCCTAGACCTGCGTCACAGACCCTGCGGTTTGATTCTTCGTATACTCTCGACGAATCTGGCCTTTTCTTCTTCGACGCCGCAGCTGCCTCTGTACCGGTGGAGGATACCTCTTCTATCCCAGAACCCGCAGAGTCCAACGGAGATGGCGATAAATTATCACTGCCATCTCATGTTGTAATCTTTCGCGACGATGAACCTCTTTCCGCCAACGTAATCCCACCCCCAAAGCCGAGTTCAGACGAAGAATATATAGAGTACCTCGATTACGAAGATCGCAGGGTCTGTACCGTCGCGTTTACTGTGTATTTTATGCGCCTTGACACATATTAAGGCTCCCGGGTCGGTCCGCTACTTTGAAGTTGAAGGAGGAGAAGAAACAAGTCAAGCAAGACCATCGATATTCAAATGCAAGAATTGCGGTGCAGAGGGCGCTCATAAGACCTACGAGTGTCCCATACAGATAGTAAGTGCGAGGACCTTGGATGTGCATCCTTGCTCAAAAGATTCCTCAGTGCCTGACCTGCGGTGCCCGTGATGAGCATTCTACACGAAGTTGTCCAATTAGCAAGATATGCTACACCTGTGGCATGAAGGGTCACGTTAATAAAGTACGGAATACCTCGCGCGCGTTGTGCTATCCTATTATAACGTGTCCCAGACGTGTCCTAATCGTTTCTCGGCTTACGTGGCATCGCCTGATTTTCATGGTGATTGCGATCGCTGTGGATCCACGGAACACAAAATGAACGTATGTTATTTGATACCGACGTATATACGAATCTATCTTGACACGACCATATCACTGTAGGAATGCCCCACCCTCTGGCGCATATATCAGTATGTGAACGACGAGCAACGCATCTTGATCATGCAAAGCCGAGAGGAAAAGAAACAACTTGTAATCGATGAAGGAGGCGAAGGGTACATTGGTAGGGAAGTGTGGTGTTATAATTGCGCAAACACGGGTCATCTAGGAGATGTAAGTGTAACCTATCACAACATCCATCCTCCTGAACCTCTGGCAACCTAGGATTGCGATGAGCTGCCGCACCCAGCGACCCTTCCAACGGAAAGCTCGGCATTTGGTTCCTGCAACGTCATGTCGGGTCCATTCTACGATCCTACTACTGAACCGGTTTCTGTAGAACGCGGGCCAAGGAAGCGAGGAAGCAAAGACGACTGGTCGCAGTTACCAGATAAATGGGATGCAAGTGCTCCTCCCGTGGACGTGGGTAAGCGAGGGAAAAACAAGGACAGGGAAAAACTAGAGAAGAGGTTCAGGGAGCAAGAGGATGAAACCGAGGATTGGTTCAGCGATGTCCGGAACGTGATGAGGAAAGGAAAGGACCGGCCAGCACCACTGCCCAGGCCACGTGGAAAGACGTTGAAGTTTGGGTTGATCAGAGATGAAGTCAACGAGTCGTCTTCTTTGCGGTCTTCATTGCAAACAAGCGCCAATGGACCCAGTTTGCTCGCGAGGCTCAGCGATCCTCATGGAGGAAGGGATCGAAGCAACAGCGACCGTGGCCGCGAGCGACACGAGTCGTCACGTCAGTCCGAGAATTCCCTTCGCATTCGAGGAGCTGCAGCCGATCAAAGAAACCATAATGCCAGTAGGTGTACAAGCTCGCGCGAACCCGATTGGGAGCGAGAACAAGATCGATGGGATAAAGATAGGCCGGGACACAGAGGGTCGAGGCGGGGTCATGGGCCACGCTATAGAGGTGGCTACGGTAGTAGATGACGATGTGGACTTTAGAGAGGCAACAAGTTTACAAGCCAGCCACACGTTTTCCAGTTGCACACCCAACTCGAGACCATGTGGCTCGCTCGCTAACTTAGTCTGGCAAACAAGACTACTCGCTTACAACTTGCTTGACTACTTACCACTGTATCCTGGCAGTAACGATCACCACGTCATAAAACACCGCCTACACTAGAATCGTGATGTTGAGTGGGTTCGTGCCAACTTCCCCGATACCCGACTTGGGTGGAGAGCCTTCCATCAGTCCCGTCACCCGTGCTGCGATCTCCATCGAGTACGCATCTCTGCGGCACGACAAGCACTGCCCAACGGGCATGTATGTCACGCCGTCAGCAGAGAGTATGCTCATCTGGGATGGTGTCCTTTTCATACACAATGGTGAGTGTATAGCATTCAAAGTCGAACAATCCTCGTCGATGAAATCCCGCGTGCTCTCCAGGCGACTACGCAGGCTCTATTCTCAAGTTCGTCATGACGTTCTCCAACAATTATCCCGATCGACCTCCTACGGTGCGCTTCGTCACGGACGTGTTCCACCCGCTCGTCGCAACGCAGACAGGGATGCTTAGCTTGACGGCGCGATTCCGACCTTGGAGGTGAGCTACTCGTCCGTCGTTGCGGATTAAAGGCCAACGGTATCTCATAAGGCCCGAGGAATATCATGTTCACGACATTTTGTACTTTGTGAAGACGGCGTTCAAGGAACGTGCGCTCGACAAGTTGAACGAGATGGACGTGGTGAACAAGGAGGCTTTCAAGTACGTGTTGTTCTCCATTCTAAGCCTTGGTCGGCTTACATGTTGTTAGGCTGTGAGTCCGTCCCGTGCAAAGCTCGTATCCTCCAAATGATCCACTCTCACCGTCGCCGGATAGATACACCGAGAACAGGTCTTCTTTCGCAGCCCTTGCCCAGCAATCCTCACAACTATCGCAATCACCGAGTGCGCTGTATGATGTTCCAAGTTCAAGGAAGGCTCACTCGTTTCGCTTCGCTCCGGTAGAGCGGGAGCAGGTCAACAAGGTCCTTGAAACCCTTTCGATTCAAACACCTTCCTGGCGCTCGTGATAGAACACAAAATTTTCGTCGTGTAATGCCTAGCTTACCAGAGAAAGACAGTTGGGATATAACCTAATCCACATTAGTAGTTAAAGAGACCAGTTATTGTGTTCATGTTCTTGAAATCGACCCCAGTGTGCGTTCACCTACCCAACGACTGTAACCCATTCCCAGCGTCGAACATCTCGTATTACTAGGCATACTACGGGCTGTAGACATACCCTGTCTGAATAGTATAGAAAATGGGGTTGCGATACAGTTAGATCTATGGTTTCTGTCCGTTCTAGGAATTCGAGACTTCTGCTAAAGGCGATCACACTTTGCGTAGCATCCGCAAGAATCCGTGGCTAGGATCATCGCTGCTGCTGTTATCATTTACACCAAATGACCTGTCGTTCAAGGAATGCACCGCTTCGACATAAGGGGTATCTGTACCCGTGTCGTCGTCCTGCATTCGAGCCATTGGCATTTATAACCGGCTGAGTGGATGTTGTTTACGTACTTCTTTAACCCTTGCGAAATGCTTGGAAAGCTTCTCGATGACTAAACTGTACGGTAGGTGCTGAGTCAATTTGCTGAAATCGTTCTGTGAGCCTTCCATCGACAAGACAGTTCCAAAGGGTCCAATTACCGTCGAGGCTGAACGTTGAGAGAATGCCGGGCATCTAGAGTAGAGTCGAGCACGTTGGACGAGTGAGCGCCCTCGCTGACGGATAACTTGATAGAGTATTCTTTGTCCGAATTGCCACGACCAAAATTCCTTTCATAAAGCTCGAAACTGTCACGAACAGAGAGTAAGACCTTTATCAGCTACAAGGACCGAGCAACGAACGTGATGTGTGACTGCATTGTGTAAATTAGCCTTAATCCTGGCATGCTGGGAATTAGAGGTCACGCACGCAGTAATCCAGTTCTGGGATCCGTCTGTTCGCTATAGGCAATCCTGATAGTAAAACGAGGTTGACCAGCGTGTGGATGTGGCTCTCCTTTGTAAAGTACAGGGTGACGGAACTTCCTCCATTGTTCCGAGCAGCTTCAAGGTCTTCGACGATCTTTCGAAGTAGGGGGAGTGAGGTCAACACTCCTATTTCTTCTCTGGATAAGAGGGGGAAAGTAAGTCCTGCGATGGACAACAATGTAAGCTGGACGCACTTTTCATGGGGATCAATTCCATACTCCTGTGGCGCGACCAGGTCAAAGAGCGCCTTTGCACGACCATATAGTTCATGGAGCTTGCGATCTTGCATATGGTTCAGATTCGTGCCTTGTCCAGCATGCTCGTTAAAGATGGCAAATAAAAATTGTCGGTGATGGAGGGCACAATATTTAATGGTGTCGTATAGTTCAGAGACCTGCGGCAAGACGTCGGAAATGAGTAGCAAAATAAAGGAGGGCCCTTTCTGTCTTACACGAGAAGGATCAAACTTCTTCTGTTCGACGTCACAAAAGTCTTCAAACAGCTTTTCCCAGCGTTCCCGGAAGAGCCACGGTTCATCCCCACAGCACCTGAGACTTTTCAGTTGGATTCAGTTGGACACATCAACCTGCACATACCAGCGTTCCTGAATCTTGTCAATGTCCAAGGTTTCGAAATTCTTGCGCATGATAGCGCGGAACGAGCTCAGGAGCTCGATCACTTCCTGGGTTATGAGGTAAGACGAGTGGATATAAGCATTTTATACACACTTACTTTTACAACTTGGACTGGCTCCTTCTTCATGCTCTTTGGCCATGTGAGCTCTGGTCGTTTCTCAGGTTCACCGGGCCTCAACAGTATCTTGAGTCGTTTTTTCACGTCGTCCATGAGATCCTTCGCAGCGTTTGAGTCGTCTAGGAGATCCTTGCGGACGATAAGAGCGGGTGGACCCCCACTAGAACTTGAACCATTCTTTTGCAGTGTTGAAACATCGTCTAGAGAAGAGCGGGAGGAAATCGAACTAGCGGAGGAAGATGGTGGATAGTTCGATTGATTGTCTACCAGAGCTGCAGCAAATATTTCCGCCGATGCAATAACACGTCGCTCTGATGAGGTATAAATCTAAGACGTTGAGTTAGTAACAGAATCCCGTGACAGGCTGCCGGAGTTGAAATTTACCGTGACGTTCTGAAGAGCATCCTTGTCTACCCGTGGAAGCGTGAGCTACTCACGGCGGAAAACCGGAATGAGTGACCTACTCATGATGGAAAAATCTTTTTTCATATTTTCACCGAGATCTCTAGATTGATACCGCGCTGAATGCGTGAACTGCAGAGAACAAGGCTGTAGGAGGGTGCCAGGTGACAGTAAACAAGAACTCACTTCGCCGCCCCACTTGAATACTAGGGTTAATTTGATTAATTTCCGCGGTTGACCCGGTTGCCGCTTCGAGTATACGGGCTTGAGCTGTGTCTTGGTTCCAGGCAGGTCGATCTTACTGAAAAGAGCGTTATTCAGCTGTGTCAGCTTTGCGAGGTCATCACCGTCAGCGCCAAGTGACTTTGCTTCTTCGATGGCTTTCGCGACTAAGTTCAGTTGCTTCCTCTCTCGGAGTATGATCTCTTCTTTCTCTCCATTGAGAAGGCGGACAAAGGGCTGTGTCCAAATATCGCAGATTGGAAAGCTGAACTTTAACTTTTGCTTTGGGGTGCGATCGGCATGGCGGAACACAGTCACATTTGCTTTGAGGCGCCAATTTGCGGACTGGATCACGGCGTCTGCGGGAGGTAAAGGACGGTCTATGGAAGACGAGACGCGAATACAGAGAGAGGCAAGGATCTCTGCTGCCTTGTCTGGTACAGGGGAAGTGTGAGTATAATTCCATTTGATGGAAAGAACGCAGACCATAATAGGACTCGTTGCCTTTGACGAAGCTCCAACCGTTGACATCAATGACCTGGCTCGTTTTCCCTCCGTGGCATCTCAACATGTCGAAACCACAAACGTTTTGGCCAAATGCTTTGCAGATTTTGGCAGCATAGGACACTTCACGTTCGCCGAGATGAGTGATGAAACTGAAGAGATGACGTGGTTGAGATAGGGTATGAACGGGCGGATGATAGGGGAATACCGTATCTCTTTTCCTTCGGTGTTCCGACGGACGACGCCATCCACTACAGGAGATTTGCGAGTCTCTGCGTGGAAATAGTCTGTGCCGACAGTGTAGACCTTGATATCCTCTGAGTTGTCAACATCGATGAACTCTTCGTAAATGTAAGAGCCATCAGTTCGCGGGTGATTGAGGGTCGGATCGAGGTCGCTGGACTTGTTTCCGACCTGGGCCAGATGTGAAGGGGAGAAAGAGTGGGAAAGAATGACAAACCTTCCTGAACAAGCGACGGCCTCCGCCACCACGGAAGTAAATATACACGTTATGGTCTTCGCCGCTGACTGGTTTTTCGACAAATGGTTTTTCCATTACTTTACCATCGATGATGATGGCGTTTCCATCCTCGCGCATAGAGACTTCTGGGGTGACGCAAAAGTCGCCGAGGTGAATACCGAGCTTGTCGAATATGAGCTGTTTGAGATCCGGATCGATACGTGGGCCGGCGTCTCTAGAGACCTCTAGACGTCTTGGTGTTGGGACGTTGAGATGGTCCAAAACGGCACCGACGAGACGACGATCCCAGAGGAGAGCCTGTGGGGGAAGGTCGTTTATGCAAAAGGGGTTGCGGAGCTTGACGTAGGAGATGGCCTTGTCGAGGGGAAAGTCGGTTGAGAAGAAGGAGATGAGGACGTCACAACGGGGCCAATTCTCGACGTCTGACGGCACGGTGAGTGCTTGCACAGGGAAGGAGAAACGGCTGACCTTCGTCCAGGATGACCTTATCGCCGAAGACCTTGACTTCTATCGTGCCACGGGACCACTGGACGAGACGTGTGAGGATCTCGCGCATGGGCTTTGAACGGGCCTTGATGTCCATGGCACATATGCCGAGGACGACGGGGGGACGGGAGAGTTCATGGAGAGGGTGGACGTCGGAATGGGACGCGACGGAGGACCGCGAGGAGGACCGCGTCAGGACGGAGCTGGAACGGGGCGAAGAGTGGTCGATCCGCGTCCGTCGTTGCATCACGGGTCCAAAGGGAGGATGTGCACAGCCACAGGATGAATGATGAGGCATTTGTGCGGGCCCCTGTCACTGCAATGAGCCATTTCGTGGACGCTGAGCCATTTCTTGTACACAGATATTATAAGCGCGTCCAGGGAGCATGGCGTCAGTATGGATACAACGCTCTTTCTCTCCCCCGGGTGAGCACCTCTTCCCCTTCAACCCGCAGGTCATGCTGACCCCTGTCCAGCGGTGTCCTCGCCCCGCACAAGATCACCCTCTCCGTCGGCGGCATGTCTTGTGCGTCTTGCGCCGCCGCGATCACCGACATGCTGTCCCGTCTCCCGGGCACGTCCGACGTCGCCGTCAGTCTCCTCACCAACTCTGTCACCCTCCGTCTGGACAACATCTCCCTCCTCTCTTCCGTCACAGACACCATCGTCGACTGCGGCTTCCAGGCAGAGCTCGTCAGCGCAGACCCCATCCTTCCTGCACCCCCAGACGGCCACACTGGTCCCCGTGCGATCTCTCTCCGTGTTAACGGCATGCACTGCCGGTATGCCCCCCCTTCTCTTCATTCCCCCTCTCACCTATTCCCGTCAGGCATTGTCCAAGAAAAATTCTGGGTGCACTACAGGACCTTGTCCCAAAAATTGCCATCACGAAACCATTCGTCGATCATACCGACCCGATCGTCGAGATATCATATCATCCCGCACCCCCTGATTTCACCATCCGCAACATCATCGATCGCATTCGATCCGTAGACTCTGCTTTCAATGTGTCCCCATATCACCCACCAACGCTCGAGCAGCACACCCGCTCTATGCAGCTCCTCGAGCGGTCAACCCTTTTCAAGCGCCTTCTCCTCACTGCTGTCGCCGCCATCCCTACCTTCGTCATCGGTATCGTTTACATGAGCCTTGTTCCCTCCGGTGACCCGTCCAAAGTCTACCTCATGCAGCCTATATGGTCCGGAAACGCATCACGCATGCAGTGGTCCATGTTCTTTCTCGCAACTCTCGTCATGTTTTATGGCGCTGCGCTCTTTCATCGCCGCAGCATCAAGGAGATAGTCGCCATGTGGCGCAAGGGAAGTCCAACCCCCGTCGTCGCCCGGTTCACCAGGTTCGGGAGCATGAACCTTCTTGTAATAATTTGTCTTTTTGCTTACTTCGTTGTTACTCATCCTCGTTCTCAGGTCTCCACCGGTGTGTCGGTGGCGTATTTCGCCTCCGTTGCACTCCTCGCACTAGCTGCTTCTCAGCCGCCTGCTTCAGACGGGATCGGCGACACCACTACATACTTTGATTCTGTCGTTTTCCTCACCTTGTTCTTGTTGTGTGGTGAGTAGCAACGGCGTATCTTCCCTTTCAAGCTAACTCCAAGCTGGCTTAGGCCGGTATCTTGAAGCCTATAGCAAAGCACGAACAGCCGACGCTATCACGGCACTGGCTTCCCTTCGCCCAGCAGAGGCCCTTCTTGTGACCTCCCGTGACCCGTTTGACGCGGCTTCTTATTCTTGCAGCGTTGACCTCGAGAAAGGTGACCCCGAGAAGGGTGACCTTGCTGTTGTCCCCGGACTTAAAGTTGAAAAAGTATCTGTTGATCTTCTTGAAGTCGGGGACATTGTTCGTGTCTTGAACGGAGCGACTCCACCCTCTGATGGCACCATCATTTCTGGTACTGAGACATCATTCGATGAGAGCTCTCTCACAGGTGAGGCTAGGCTTATGCAAAAGAGGGCCGGAGATCGAGTTTTCTTGGGCACGGTCAACAAGGCAAAAGCCGTTGACGTTAGATTGGACACCGTTGGCGGCGTGACGATGTGAGTGTTCGTCCAACACTGATGGCTACCGTCTCATAAGTTTTACACTGGCAGGTTGGATCACATTGTCCGGATCATTCGTGAGGGACAAGTTCGTCGTGCCCCAATCGAGCGGATCGCGGATACGGTTACAAGCATATTCGTCCCAGTCGTTACTCTGCTTGCCATCATCACTTGGGTCGTATGGCTTGCTCTTGGACTAGGAGGCGTGATCCCTCGCGATTATCTCGACATCGGAGTGGGTGGTTGGAGTAAGTGCTCTTTGTTCTATTTGCTTGTCTTTCGGTAATTTGTCCCACATCAGCCGTGTGGTCGCTCGAGTTCGCGATTGCGGTGTTTGTCGTCGCCTGCCCCTGTGGTATCGGTCTCGCAGCTCCGACTGCCCTTCTCGTCGGTTCTGGTCTTGCAGCCAAATACGGCATCCTCGCAAGTGGTGGAGGTGAAGCATTCCAAGACATGGCGCAAATCGATGTTGTTGTGTTCGACAAGACTGGAACACTGACCGAGGGAGGACATCCTCAAGTTTCAGAATTTGAAGTGACCTCCGGGTCGGCGTGGACATCACAGACTATCCTTGCAGTTGCTGCGGAACTCGAGTCTGCGTCATCACACCCACTAGGTACCGCTATCAGACAGTACGCAACAAAGCATGAGGCAGCCAAGTTAAGCGCAACCGGCTTCGACGAGGTCGCCGGACGCGGTGTGAAGGCCTACGTTGAGGGATTGGGTCGCACGGCTCTCCTTGGGAATGAAGCCTGGATGGGGGAACATGGTGTCTTTCTGGACAATCAGACAGCTTCCAAGTTGGCCAAGTGGACGATCGAGGCCAAGAGCATCGTAATTGTCGCGATCAGTGACGGCAGCGCCGACACATTTTCCGTATCGGCCATCTTTGCCATAACGGACCCCCTGCGACCAGAGGCATCCAATGTCATTCAGCGCTTCCGCGAAAAGGGCATTGGAACTTGGATGATCTCTGGCGACAACGAGGTGACGACAAAGGCTATCGCGAAGATGGTCGGCATCCCAGAGACGAATGTCCTGGCAGGAGTGCTCCCCCACCAGAAAGCAGAAAAGATCGAGTGGCTGCAGGCGAACGGTGTTAAGCGTCCCAGTTCGAGGTGGCACAGGCTTTCGGGCAAGAAAGGGGCAGACAAGCGGT